>VCRD01001938.1:0-58201 GCA_006783055.1 Trinorchestia longiramus
GTTGGATCAGGTCTGGACAATACTGTTAGATGTGTGGGGAATGGAGGTGATCACATGAGTGTGTGTTGGATCAGGTCTGGACAATACTGTTAGATGTGTGGGGAATGGAAGTGATCACATGAGGCGTTGGATCAGCGCTGGACAATGCTGTTAGGCCAGCATTTTTGTTGCTGTAGACTGGAGATGCTCTCACATAGGAATTGTTTAAATTCAAGCTATTGGGTATTATATTGTACATTTCTTATACAGTTGAACCTCGATTTAACGAACTTGCTCTCCCCTATTAGTCAGTTAAATCGAAGTTCAACTGTACTTGAACCGAGGGTACACGAATTTTGATATAATTTTTAAGATTTGTGAACAAATCCAGGGTGCGGCAACACGACGTTGCATCCAAAATTCGTTGCATCGGCGTCCGTTAGATCGAGATTTAACTGTACGCGTAACCCTTGGAAAAGAAATTATACACGTGTTGTACAGCGACTATTGAAAATTACTGAAATTTTAACATGTATTGTCAAGTGAGTGAGTGGAAATTAAAGTGCTCATGTGTTCTAAAAAAATGAGTGGGAATTATATTGTACTTTTATTTTTAAAATAATGATTGAATGTATTTTGTTATGAATCACAATTAGATATCTTTCCTCTGTCAAAATGTACAGTTTAACATTATACAAAATAATACCGAGTATTGCAGCAATTTTTATTAGGATAGAACGTCATAGTAGGGCAATAACTGCATTATAATAATGTTTTTAAAAATGTATTCTGATAAGAAAGTTTCAAACACGAGTATTTTTTCGCTCAAATATCTTCACCTTTTGAAATTCATGATCTTATGGAAGCCATATGTTGCTGATTAGTTCAGTACGTCAGCCACGGCTGGACGCACCAAAAATGATGTGGATATATAAAGATGAAATCAGGTCATGAAGAGATGAAATCAGGTCATGAAGAGATGAAACCAGGTCATGAAGAGATGAAACCAGGTCATGAAGAGATGAAACCAGGTCATGAAGAGGTGAAGTCAGGTCATGAAGAGATGAAACCAGGTCATGAAGAGATGAAACCAGGTTATGAAGAGATGAAACTAGGGATTGACAAGACAAATATGAGGTTTTACAAACGCCTCGCTTTAAAATCTCATAGTTTTAGGTTAAGTTTATGTGTAGAGAAAACCCATGATATTATCATAAACAAAGTTTGTGTTTATTTTTTAAGCGAAAGTAAGTTTTGTTTTATGAATGTAATAATTAATTGCGAATTTAATGCATAAAAGTATGCTACTAGGGAATTGTAATTTACATTATGTGTACGATTTCAACTGGAGAGGCTTTTTTGCTCGGCAAAAATTATCGTTGGTTACTAAGAATGAAACAGTTAAGTGCTTTAATTATTTGCTTCAATTGCTGATTGAATTTTGTTATACAATTTACGAGTTTAATATTTGGTGAGCGTGTCCTTTGTTCTTGTCCGTACAGAACGATATTTTACTGATCTGCAATGATAAGTGAGAAATAACTATCCTTACAAAACAAAATATATTTAAGACTCCATTTTTTAGTTATCAATTCTAAAAAGCCAGCGTGTTCACTGATAACAGTACACAGGAAGGCCTGACCTCTTGTTTAGCCCAATATATCACATTAATTATGGATCAGTGCAGGAACTCAATTTTACAACTCAAAGAACTTTCCTCACGTAAGCATCAGAGATGTGTTTACGTCAGCCAAAAAAGTACATAGTCTATTTTTATTGGCGGGTATTAAAACAATGTATCTACTTTTTGATACTCTATCCAATTCCTTTGCAGGTCAAAGAAAGTTATGGGTTAACAAAGAGCTTACTTACTAATGACAGGGAAAAAATATGCCAATTTAACAACAATATAAATTAACATTAAAATATCAACTAATTCCTGATGCATACTTAACGAAGCTTATTCTCCTCCTGGTATGCTACCGAATGCTCTCATAAGGCCAGCGTAAATAAATGCTTATTATCGTTGAAATAAATTAGTTGTCTTCAGAGAGTATATTATGTGTGTAAGAAGAAGTGCTCTAACTCTGAGAAAAAATTAATGTTCTTAATACAAGCCTGACAAGCTCCCCATGGAGAACTAAAAAGTAATTTTGCTCAGCCATTTAGCGCGTCCGTCTGAGATCATAATGAGCAGCGCGTTACCTTTATTAGTGCCCTTATAGAACCATTCCCTTTTCTGGCCATCCAGGCGCCTCGTGTCTTGAACCATTCTCTTTCTTGACCATCCAAGCGCCTCGTGTCTTGAACCATTCTCTCTCCTGACCATCCGAGCGCCACGTGTCTTGAACCATTCTCTCTTCTGACCATCCGAGCGCCACGTGTCTTGAAACATTCTCTCTCCTGACCATCCGAGCGCCACGTGTCTTGAACCATTCTCTCTTCTGACCATCCGAGCGCCACGCGTCTTGAACCATTCCCTTTAATGACCATCCAGGCACTTCGTGCCTTGAACCATTCCTTTCCCTGACCATCCAGGCGTCTCAAGCGTTGGCAAAAATTCAGCTCCTAGAATATTTTGCTATAGAAGGATCTTACCACTGTACTGAGAAAATTTTCAGTTTTAGTAGCTGTATGCTCGTTTGACATTAGAAATTTTGCCTTGATCCACGATTTGCAAAGAATTTGGCAATTTATGAATGTAATATGTTAGGAGCGCCACCAACTTACGCACGCCGCAACTTTTGGCAGAACCAAACATTTATCGATAAAGGCAGCCGATCTTTCTCTACTTCTTGACATTAACTACTGCTCTTTTCTGAGTTCCGGTAATTACTAAAGGTTTACTGACGATAATTCTGACCTCGGAAAAGGCACGCGTTAAGCAGTGAATTTACTTGAAATGTAAGACGGAACGTTTTCTTAATAGCTGATATTGGATATCCAAGTTTCTTTAAGATTTTTCTTGACCACTCATGACTCGCTAGTGTGACCGTGCGCTTAAACCCGCATGCCCTGGATGCTTTTATTTCATTTATTTTCGTTCGTTTAAAAGCGTCAGTTACTTCCTAAAAGCGTTTTTTGTCAGGGGATAGCTGTCGGACGAGAAAATAATAATGTAAAGTCTTGGCATGTGCAGTAATTCGTGTAAATGAAAATAATTCCAGCAGACTCTTCTCACAACGACTCCATTACATATAAGAGTTCAGTCGCAAGAGATTCCTAACTCCAACTAGTTCATAATTAATCCGTATTATTTTTCATTAGATACTTGAGTATGTTGAAAGCATGTTTATTTTATGATAATAAAATAAAAAAAAAGCTCTGGTCTGTCATTCCCCCGGAAATCACTTTTTTTCGGTCGGTCAGAGTGGACTCGTGTGTGAAGAATGTTGCTGCTACGTTCTTTCTGTGAAAAATTATGCCAGATCTTGTGTTGTGAACTAAAATTGCTCATAAATAGTTATCATAAAATTATTGAGGATGTGAAAAGCTTTGCTCAAGGCATATTTTTTCAGAACAATCGGAATAAGAGGCTACGCCGTTTAGCATGAGCGCAGTATCTGACTCAGAACAGCAGCATCCTCTATGAACCTCAACATATTGTAAATAGATACAACTACTAATAATTTGTTTCATAGTAATTTGATAAATACTGCCTCTGAAAAAACAAGAAATAGCTTTTCGTAAAAAAACAATGTATTTTCTCATGACTTACAGACTCTAGTAACTTTATTTCCATTTTCAAATTTGACCACTAATACTTGTATTACTGAAATGTTAAAGTACTACAGTAGGTAAAATTTTGAAATTTTTGCATATGTCCTACGTAAAAAAATTGTAAATCCTTATAAAAAAATTGCATGTGGGTGTCAAAATGCTAGTAGTGACACAGACGAAAAAAATGATTGGAAGCTTACGATCGACACCTCTTTGCAATTTTTAAATCATAGAAATGGAAATAAAAAGTCTTATTTTATAAAATGCATGTTAACTTCTAATAAAATAATTTACAAATTCACTCGGCTTCTAAGAAGGTAAGACGAGGACATTACGTTAGGGCAACACGAAGGATCTCATGAGGGAAGACGAGGACATTACGTTAGGGCAACAAGAAGGATCTCATGAGGGAAGACGAGGACATTACGTTAGGGCAACACGAAGGATCTCATGAGGGAAGACGAGGACATTACGTTAGGGCAACACGAAGGATCTCATGAGGGAAGACGAGGACATTACGTTAGGGCAACACGAAGGATTTCATGAGGGAAGACGAGGACATTACGTTAGGGCAACACGAAGGATCTCATGAGGGAAGTATTAGAATTCATGTAAGGCACATGATAAAAACACACTATACAGAGTTTTAGCATTTTCTGAAGTATTATTTCTATTATATTTCTTAGAAGAAGTGTAAATTTCAAACAATTTGAATAAAAATCAGTACACATTGTGGATCATTTTCTGTAAATTACGCAAGTCAGAAAAGAGGGGAACTACATCTTTAAATTACTAACCGACTGCGGAGTACAGAATAATTTAGCATTAGAATAGAATGAGGCTATAGGAACGAACCTTCTGGCCCATTCTTGGGTCGGATAATTACTTCGATAACTATTCGGTTGTTTACCCAAGTCCCATGCCGTATTTCTAGCCGCGTCAACCATGTCGGCAGCGGGATTCGAACCCGGGTCTTTCCGCTCGAAAGCAGACTCGCTCACCAGTCGACCAAGCTGGTGATGTGTTCTGAGTGTTTATTATCTAATAACTCCACAGATGACAGTGCGTGCTATTAAACACTTATTTTTGTTGTTAATAACATACTGATGCATGTGTATCAAGTAAAAAACAATTTGAAATTCATACGATTCATAAGAAATTATATTTAGTCGGTTTTATTAAACAAGTTTCGTGTCAGTATGTTTTTCATAGTGGCAGAATTCCAGTGAGAAAAATTTTTGCTCTCTCAGCACACAATATTAAACTGAAGAGATTTGTTTGCCTTTGTTTTCATTGTCGTATAAATCAAGAGCACTAATTTTCCATTCATCTTTCTGTGAGAAAACGGCTCATGAACGCTAAAATCTTGAAGAAATTAAGTCATCGTCGCTCTAACTCTGTTCGTGCTGGGAACATTTTTGTGTCTGTTGAATGGTTTGGTTTCTGTTGAAGGGTTTGGTTCCTGTTGAAGGGTTTGGTTTCTGCTGAAGGGTTAGGTTCCTGTTGAAGGGCTTGGTTCCTGCTGAAGGGTTTGATTCCTGTTGAAAGGTTTGGTTTCTGTTGAAGGGTCTTATTTTTGTTGAAAGGTTTGGTTCCTGTTGAAAGGTTTTGTTTCTGTTGAAGGGTTTGGTTTCTGTTGAAGGGTTTGGTTCCTGTTGAAGGGTTTGGTTCCTGTTGAAGGGTTTGGGGCTCAGTGGGGCAACACCCGTTTTAGAGTTTTGATGTCATTTACAGAGTTTAGACGCCCATTTCAGAGTTTTGATGCCCGTTTCAGAGTTTTGATGTCATTTACAGAGTTTATACGCCCATTTCAGAGTTTTGATGTCCGTTACAGAGTTTTGATGCCCGTTTCAGAGTTTTGATGTCATTTACAAAGTTTAGACGCCCATTTCAGAGTTTTGATGTCTGTTACAGAGTTTTGATGTCCGTTACAGAGTTTTGATGCCCGTTTGAGAGTTTTGATGTCATTTACAGAGTTTAGATGCACGTTTCAGAGTTTTGATGTAATTTACAGAGTTTTGATGTCTGTTCCAGAGTTTTGATGTCCGTTAAAGAGTTTTGATGCCCGTTACAGAGTTTTGATGTCATTTACAGAGTTTTGATGTCTGTTTCAGAGTTTTGATGTCCGTTACTGAGTTTTGATGCCCGTGACAGAGTTTTGATGTCATTTACAGAGTTAACTCACCTGTTTTAGAGTTTTGATGTCCGTTTGAAAGTTTAGACAGAGTTGTTATGTTATTCACAGAGTTTAGACACCTGTTTTAGAGGTTTGACTGCCGTTTGCTTGTGCGCTACGGCAGTTCGGAGGTCGACAGCGGAATGTTGTTGGTCGGTCTGCTTTGTAGCTCCGGGCAGATCACTTCTAGCAGACGACGCTCCTTATGCCCAGTTCTGCCTCAGGGCATCAGTTCTCAGGTTGTGGGCAGAGTTCTTCGAAAGATGCAATGATAATAACACTGTTTGCTGGACTTCTTAAATCTACTCTCCAAACATACACGGATCGCTTAGATGCAATCATACGTATCAAGATTTTCATTTTAGGTTATTTCAAGTATGTGTGAAAAGGAACTGAATAAGTTTGAAATTTGTTTTAGTTATATGCAGAGCGTTGCATAAATCAGGTATTGAGGTGTGAAGTAAATTAAAAATAAATAAATATATGGTAGTAGTATGGGTACAATCCATGCTACTAGTAAATGCGCCTGGATTCTATCCCATTTTAGTAAGGGCACACAGCCCATTATTATATCGCACATTATCATTTTACTTTGTTTTTTATTCTGTTCCAAAACCGTCATTATTCTGTTCTGACATAAATGGAGCCGCTGGAGCTCAGGCTTGCATAAGTGTAGAAAATTTCGCCTTTTTGACCGACCGTGCAATATTTACATCGGGATCCACTTCCGCTGATCCCACAATGAACGTTCCTATGCCTTGCAGAAATGAAGCCTGATGTGTGCCTTCACCTAATTCTGACGTAAACGAAAATCCATCCTAAATTTGATCGAAAATAACTTTCTGAAATTCCGTTGAGTTTGAATTTTTGTACATAAAGGGCTTTTCCCTGTGAATTTTGTGACGAAGATAAATCATGAAAAGTTTTAATGGTGCGTTAATGATTCCTTCATGATCAAAAGTTTTGAATTCCTATTTTATAAGGCAAAACTATTCTAGACGATTTCTCTCAGGTCATTTTATAGGAAAAGCCACACCAAAGTTATTTTGCTTCGTCTCTAAAATATTTTCAAACATATTTTACATATCAATGATGGCAAAATTATATGCAATCATACTTGTGTGTGAACTAACAGCTTGTAAACAACTGAATTTGTTGATCGCAATTTTCCTTAAACAAGACCTACCTGAATAGATAAGATCATCAATATGATCTGTCTGAATAGATAAGATCATCAATATGATCTACCTGAATAGAGAAGATTACCAGCATGATCTAATTGAGTCCTGATAAGATCATCCGTGTAATCTACCTGAATAGAGAACATTACCTGCATGATCTACTTGAGTCTTGATAAGATCATCAGCATGATCTACCTAAGTCCTGATAAGATCATCAACAGAATCTACCTGATTCCTGATAAGATCATCAGCAGGATCTATTTGAATCTTGATAAGATCATTCACAGAATCTACTTGAGTCCTGATAAGATCATCAGCATGATCTACCTGAATAAATAAATTCATCAGCAGGATCTACCTGAGTAAGTCCCAGTCATTTCGAGTCGCTGACTCGCTGAAATTCCCACGAATTGAAGCAGCAGCCTCGATGAGTCATTTGCTCGACTAAAACTCGATTCAGTAAACACAAGAGAGAGAAATTTGTGCAGAAATGCAGAGCCTCGTCTGACTGCAGCATCAAACGAACAACTTTGCCAGGGCAGTCCAGACGCAGCCATCAATATCTTGAATCTTGCGAGGAAATTCTGTCAAAATTTCAATGCACGTACAAAAAACAATCGACCAATATGCTTTCCTTTAGTATCAGAGTGAAGTACGTACTTTTAAAATTGCTCCTAATGATTTATTCAGAGTTTTACTTTTTATTTTGAAGTTAGAATGGGGCTGTTAATTGCAATTAATAAAAGTGGCTTAATGCGGCGGCCTCTAACCACTTTCCGCTGGAATAATTATTGAGATTGGCTTGATTGATGGATAATCCCAATCATGAGGCAATTATTGTTCTGCATTCAAAGTGCTGCCTTGAGTTGAAATGAAGTGAAAATGTACTATTGGAATTAGATATCAGGAATATTTTTAACACATTATTTTCATGTGAGAGGAAAGTGTAACTTACCAAGAAGAAGATTTTCAAGTATATTTCTTCTGAGGCTCAATTGTGGACTTCATAAGCGAGTTGATACTACTAAGTACTTCATTAGGTGTTCATGAGGTAAAAAAATAGCATGCAGTGCTGACAACTTCAACGTACTTCAGGAATCACCGACTAGGAGTCGGAAAAGAGAGAACTGTAGAGCCTCTTTTCGGTATTTTAATATTCCACTCAAAAGACGGCTGCCCTCCTGCCTTATGTAAGGAATATGCACCGGAAGTAGTTCTTTATTTCAATATAAAAATGAATTACGTCTGTTAAATTATTCATTTAATGTTGTTTGTAATCATACTTTCAAAAAAGGCATTCTGGAACTGCATGTCAAAAATGCTGCAACTTAGCGGCCAAATTTACTGTGATAGTTGGGAGGACTTTTAAAGAAATTAAAATATTTAAAGCCTCGTTTTCTCTGACGCAAGTGCGATTCAAGTTTAAGATAAAGTTTTGTATCTTTGTTACGTGGTTCAACATAATTTTGTTTATGTAGTTTACCTTCGAGCTGAAATTTTATTTCTTAGATGAAATTCAGAACAAGGTAGTGATTAAGATTGTAGTTTTTGCCTATTAAGAAGCAAATATAAAAGTCTACTGTTGTTTTTCTGTCTTTCGACGGATTTTTGTGAATTTCCAAAAACAAGTACGAATGCACTGAAAAAATGTCTTGAAAATTAGAATAGATTTTTTTATTAGAGAAGCGTGTCTACCTTCTAATATTTCTTGACGGATTCATAGGAGGGAATCCATATTAAAGCAAATGAATATTTTTGCGGGTGTTTTTGCGTATTAGCAACTACATAATTTTATTAACTAAAGAAAAATACCAATCAATACGTCCTTCCCCTAGCGAATACAATTTGGAAGTTAATGATCCACAAAGTTATATTACACGATATCGGTTGGAAATGAACACATCACTGTGCTAACACACTCACGTTTCCGACCCGAAAAGTACTGGTTTCAGGACTCCATAGTTGCGTCAACAGTTTTATTCTGGGACTTGTTTAAAGCAGTGAATATTCTCACCTTGGCTCGAAGTAAGTCATTAGGACGGAGAGGGCGACGAACAAGAGGGGCGTTTCCTGTAAATTTCACTTGAAGGCTCTTTTCTTCCGCCAGAAGGTTAGCACCAAATTATGCAAATGTGGCATTGGCATGACCCTCCGAGATAGGCATCGTGATGGACGAGAGGACGAGCACGGGCGGCAGAAGCGCTGGCGTGTGCACCTCTAGGCCGTGACCTTAGAACATCCCACTAAGTCTAGCGACATAGCAGGATTATCGTGAAATTCGTTGCACGTTTGTGATTTTTGTGGAGCACAGGGTGGGGCAACAAAGCTTCCTTTTTTCAAAGGAAGTTTCTCTCAAAAAAAGGAAGTGATATTGCCGCACCCTGTATCTGTGCAATAATCAAAGAAAAACAATGTTAATATGACGGTCTAGTTAGACCACTCTTCCTTTGCGCCTACAAGTAATTACAGTTACTGGATACGAAGAATGTACATTTTTGAAGATTGCAAAAATTTACGTCAATGGAACTTCAGTGATATAAATTTTAGTTCATACTTTAATACTTATTGATCTTCATTGTCTAAGCCATATTTTACTTCGTATTTCGCATTTTTACTTACAGTCAAACTTCATTTTGCTTACACAACTGGCAAACAAGATCTGGGCTGGGATTAAGCCATGTATGGTAAATTAAGCCCCACCCAACCTGGGCTGGACACTCAGCACTGTAATCACGGCGGTCTTGGTTGTGTTGTTGCGGACATGGTGATCTCAAAATCATGGAATTATTATTCATAACCAATGTTAGTAACGTGGAAACAGAAGGCCATCAAGATCACACTGCGATCACGTAACCTTGAGAATATGAAGAGTATTGTTCCTAATTAATGTTCCGTCAATATTCGTAGCATCAAAACAGAAGGCCATCAAGATCACACTGCAATCAGCCACCAAAAGTTTCCACAAAGGCCATCGAAGAGAACCTTGGTAACGAACTTCTCGAATAATATTTATACATCACAAAAAAAATAAATGTGAGGAAGAGAAATGATTCTAGGGGTTATTTGGTGAAACATACTAGGAATAACCCTGAACATTAACTCTTTAGATGTAGAAACAAGATACGACGTATGCATATATATATATATATATATATATACAATATATATATTTTATACATATATTTATATATATATATTTATATATATAAATTTCGGAAGAATAAATTTAAAGGAAGATCAATACCTGATTTGAAAAAGCTTGAATAATGACGCGATTACGAATTGCTCCAGAAATATTTGTTTAACTATCAGCATTCAAACAAAAACCTGATAAAAAAATAGCATACTTCATTTTAAAAAGAGTCTGAAGACCTTTTCTGAGAAGGTTTTCAGATTTTGAATTTCTTGAATTAAATTTATTAAATTTAAAATAGAAAACATTAAAATTTTAGTAAAAATAAGATGGATTTGTGAATGAAGAATTAACAAGTGCTCGTCCCAAAGTAACAACTGAAATAGAATCGAAAGTTACTGAAACAAAAGTTAGGGCGGAAAATGGTATGATTTATTGAAACAGAAAAATAGTGATATCATAGACCGAGCAAGTTGACCTGAAAATCAATGTACTGAAATTTCATTTTAAAACGTTGATTGAGGAAGAGAAAACATGACTCTACAGCGATTTCATTCAGCGTTCTTTTGATTGCCTTGTAATAGTTTAGGATATTGCATCGAACACTCCAGCTCTTACGACAAATTAAATAACACTTTTAGGGCAAGATAGGCTGAAATGGAAGCTAATGAACTCTGCACATTTTCATGAACTAGAAGTAGCAATCTATGATAGCTTCATGAATTGAACTCTGAGTTGCAGGTCGCCTTCGAACTAAAAGAAAGTTCTTATACTATCAATGGGAGATATACGGACACTACTTGGAATACATGTTCAAATGCAAACGCACTGTGTGTTTTATTATAAAATAAGTAGGGAAAAAGTAATGAATGCTCATATAAATTTATATTAGCGTTATCTCCAATATATGTAGCATGCTGTATTAAGAAGATAACATCTCAAGTTTCATATTTTGTCAAATGTGTTCATTAAAAGTTTGCAGTATGGTTTTCCATTTTAATTCACATTTTCTACACGCTATCAAAATATTTTTGACATTTTTAATGATTTTCTTGTATTTTCAAACTCTGCCAAGCGTATTCTCTTTCTCCTTCTCTCTCTCTTCTTATTGCGCTTTAACAAAGCTCAAAATATTTCTGTATCCATTTCTTCTCATTACGAAAAAATATTTTTTGCCAATGTTAAGACCTGGACAGAAAAAAGGCTATAGGATTTCAGGCTTGAAGTGCGTTTTTTCCTCTATACGATCGTTGACTTTCATCTTCGTATGACGTGACGCTGAGTCCAATATCAGTATTTGATCGAATAAAGTACTCTTTAACTCAGCCCAAGAGATAATTTTGCTCTCTAAGATATCAACATGCATGTGCATGATAAATTACTCTCAGAAAATGTAAAACATTGCTGACTATCTTTCTATGATGTCCAACAACAGCAAAGACCATCATACCCGACGGATGCTTAGTCCAAACCGTTTTTCATCGCACGCAAAGCATACTATAATTCACAATTGTTCTATAGATGCAGTTTACTGAATCTATTATGGACATTTTTTCATTACGAGAGCCTAAGTTTTGTGTTGTAATTTCAACTCCTACGAAATCATATAGGAACGAACTACATGCGCTTTTCTAATTAAAAAAATAGTTTCTTACGTTCCACAAACTTCAGTCGCACTCTTTTAATAGTCCAAGAGAAGCAATATTCTAATTGAGTTTTCTAAATTTCTGATCAGTCGAGCTGTCATCCTTCGTTTGGCAGTTTTATCGACAACTTCGGGCTTGGATCCAACAAGAACTTCGGACGAGCGTCTTCCCCCCACTTTTCATTAACTTTTGGACGTGATTAGCTAAACTTTTGCTGCATTTCTTTCAGTCACAAATTATAGAAGCAGGCACAAAGCGACCAGCAGTGCGCTAATTTTGACACGAGTTTCAGAAATAGGTGAGATTTAAATATTGAATGCAACAAATTAGGAAAGTCGGCCGATATTTGTAAATTAAATGTTTGGCTGCATCAATTCAAGGAATAAAATAAAGATCTAATTCAGTTTGACGTTTAACACGGATCTGTGAACTAAGTGAAAAAACGTCCTCGAATGAAAGTTACTGAACACATAGTACTTCCACAGCGAGATCTGAAAGCGCGAATCGCCTACATAAATGACTCGACCATCATTTTAATTCAGTGAAATGATTCGTTTGACAGACATAGTTGACGTGTATTTGAGAACACTTAGCGAAATTGGAAATGGAAGATATCTAAGTTTTGATTGAAATATTTGGGGTCGCTTTCAGGGAATGTTTTAATTTAGCTAATAGAATTTGATCTTCAGGTCTATTTGAAGGACAGCCACTCGTATTGATCCTGCAACTGGATCGAGATAGGCAATACAAAATATTTACCAAACCTTTAAACACATGGCATTGGTGTTGTATGCACACTTTTAGGTTACATTATGAGTTCAATATTCGTTTGGCATAAACCTTAAATTTTGTTATTTGTTATGAATAAAAACGTCTCATGCCTGTAAGCTGTGCCTTACTAGGCTATGCATCTTCAACTGAGTATCTAAAACTCCCAATTTTAGTGTGTAGATTATACAGTTAAATTAACAGTAGCCCGTCAGATCTTTGATGCGCTAGCTATGTTCATACTTCATCTTAATTATTTTATGTTACATATTCACGAAATTTCGTTCAAAAAAATTTCATCAGGAAGAAATACTCTAAAACGACATGTAACATTTGGCCAATTTCTCTGAATAGAGCGTATCATTTCTGATGTACAGTTCTTTCAAAACAGGACAAAGTTAAGCTACAAAAAGTATCGCAGAATCTCAAGTTAGAGAGATGGTTGAGTTTATTTCATCTTCCACAGTGGGATCGTCTACAGGACTCAGCCCAAACGACGGGTCGTTATCGCTGTAGAAGAGAAAAGATCATGGCGCTATTGTGTGTTTTTTTAAAGAAACACGTTTCTTGCTCTGGCATTGCCAGCATCAGAGTAAAGCACATCCTGTTTACGTTCATGCAGGCAACACCGCAAGGGTCAAAGGGAATTTGAAGCATTTTTTTTATTTATCGTGTTCGAAGCTTTGGTCAAATAGGGAAAGAATTCGAAAAATTTAACTGATACATTTTCTTTCAACTTGCTACATTATACTTTTAAATAGTATCAGAAACGACTATAAGGGATTAATTTTTCGAATGTTTTTATGACTTTGCACCGTTTCCGACCAGATAAACATAATTTATTGATGGCCAAATTCGTATGATAGTTGTGAGATAAATTCATAAAATTCCTCAAAATGACCACTCCATTATATAGAAATAACAGTATGTTCAATTCTGTATAAATAAATAATGAGTGAAAGTAAACACATATCTTACTGCAAAAATAAGCCCACCACACTGCAGTGGATTCAGTAAACAGAAATAGTGCAGTTCTATGAGCAATGATAAATAAAATGGAACCCATCACACTCCAGTGGATTTAATAAACAGAAACAATGCAGTTACATGAACAATAGTAAATGAAATGAAGCCCAGCACAATGCAGTGGATTCAACAAACAGAAATGATGCAGCTCCATGAACAATAATAAATGAAATAAAGCCCATCACCATCTACATATTGAGCGGAAGAGAGCCCATCGCCTGGATCATAACACACGCTCACAAGTGACTCAATGGCCAAAAGTGAGCCTATTCTGTGGCCGTTGCGTCGTGTTGTTATGCACAGGCGCTGGGCCTTAAATGGGAGTCGTTGCCTCGTAGCGGACCTCAGTTAGCGTGTCAAGTGACAGTCATGAGTCATTATGACCCAAGCGCCTGCGTGGTTTCACTTCAATTGTTTTATTACGACCGATCACGCCTGCGAAGTCCACTAGCGACGTTCACGAGCGGCGAGGGTGCGAGTGTTTTGTGCACGATGGGCTCCCATTTGTCTATTTTGTTTCCTTTTTATTTAATTTTTTTAAGCATTTTCCTTCACTAACACCGTGGTCTGCTGCATCCTACATCCCTCCATAACGGAAGCTTTAGCATCAAGTACATTAGTGCGGACGTTGCGGTGTCAGCACGACTGTGTTGGAGTTGGTCAATGACTGGTCGTTTCAGCGAGTAAAATATACATTTGTATAAAGGTGAAGGATTCCTGTTTTGAATATGGCCCCTTGAATGATTTTAATATTTAATGTGGACTTTGAATGACTTAGATGCTGAATGTGAGGCTTTCAATGACTTTGATGTTGAATGTGGAACTTTGAATTAATTTGATGTTTAATGTGGCACTTCGAATAATTTGATGTTGAATGCAGGGCTCATAAAGTGTTCTAGTTGCAGCATGAGAGCGAAAAAATCTTATACTCATTGCATAAGGACGGTCTCAATGTATACTTTAACATTGATATTTATCCCATTTTATTACGCTGTACATATCGCATCCGATAGAATTATTTTTCTCGACATGTAAAAATTGGTGCTATTTGCAGTATTTATGTCCTATTAGATCGAAAATACTTTATTGTTCGGGTAATACGTAGTTACGAATTTATATCAAATAAACTTCATTTTGAATACCATTTAGTCTCATTACATGTGGTCGGTAACGTGATTTTGAACGCGTGTATGAAATGAAAAGTTTGAACATTTTATCATTAGGGTGTCCACTGTTAAACAGCTTCATTTAAATACTGTGGAAATAACATTAACTAAAATTCAGTTACAGTGTAGAAGGATTTTTTTGGATCATTAGTGAATGGCAATGAAGGTTTTTTTATCACACATCAGACGTCTAGAAGATAAGTTTAGGTACATTTACTCCTAAGCAAATATTTTGCAATAACACACGGTGCATTTGTAAAAAATTACGATGCAAAATTGGATTAACAATCTAAGTTATTTACTCTTTTATGATCAAGAAAGTGAGCTGCAAAAATACTTCAAACAACTGGACTAGTAGTCGTCAGTGTTCAGAGGAAAATATTCTCCGCAAGTTTTGGATCACGAATGCAAGTCAATTTACGGCACTCGCTTTTTAAGTTACCCTAGTTATCATGCACCGAAATTTCGAACTGAAAATTTACAAAGGAAATTTGGAACGTTTCCTCCACGCAAATTCAATATGCCCTCCAATTTGGGCTCAAAGATCTTGAACTCCGAGAGGCTCTCGTGTGAGAGGAACAAAGTTGACATGCATGCCACCGTGGCAACTCCTGAGCTAGCGATGGCAATGTTGCCAGCGAAGAGTCACAAATTGGGACGAGGTCGAGAGGACCTGGAATAGGTTTATCTGTCGGGAACAATTTCGTAATGCATAGTTCTGGTCTCAGATGCTGCAAAAATTTATCTTCATGACAGGTTCAATCAGCCAAAAGTGCCAACAAAAATGCCTCTAATCGAAAGTTTCTGTCGCGAAACCGAAACTATTCGATGCCTGTTGAGTTAGTTTCCATATGGCTAGAAGATATTTGCTGATACTTTCCTACTATTCTTTCATAAATGACCTTGAAATTATACAAGTAATTTACGCAAGCTCTCCTATTACGCGTGATAAATGATGAGATTCTTCATTTTAAAGCAGGTGTTTTCTTTGTATTTTGTATTCATGGAGCAATATTGTGTAATTTCATGGATGTTGCGAGCCTCTCTTGAGATTTATTATAGAGCGTATCGGCCGGAGTGTGGCTTCTCAATCTTCCTGGAGTCTCGTGCTCTGATAGCGGCTCCAAAAGAACTGAAGAAGAAGATTTCCTGGAAATGTTGGCTTGGAGAATGTTCGTTTGAAGACACTCGTTATTTGACCTCCAACTCCCCACTTGCGCTTTAAAATGAGATTGTGACAAAGAACTGATAAATTAACGTCTATTGTCGGTATGTTCACGAGTTGCAAAACATTTACTCTGGGAGACACTACTAATGGAAAATCGGGTTAACTTATATCAAAATATACCGAGTTTTGGCGACGGAATTTCTACAAAGAGAGAAAAATAAAGAAAGTGAGATTTTAATTCATTCCGAGTAGGATAAAAAAAAAGATATTCAATGTCTGCTCGGAGATAAGAGATGGCTGACGGTTGGGACTGAAGAGTGATTTTTGCTAATTACTCGTTAATTTGTACTAGTTGTTGGCGTTTTTCGCTTTATTCTTACTGAATACATGCTATGCTGCTGAACTATGACCTGTAATTATTGATTACAGATTTCTGAATTACCTGAAAAAATACACAAAGTATTCCCTTACGAAATTTTTTACCTTTTTTGGTCAGTGTTTTAGAATTCTATGAAACTTTGTAGAACACTTAATTAGCGATCGGAAACAAGAAAAAAATGAATCAAATGCTGCAAATTCCATCTGGTACATTATCCATAGGTCATAGGAGCCTGTGTACGATGTTGCATCTCATATTTTGTTCATTTTTCGTCAATTTTCGTTCTCCCAACTAAGCACTGAAAGAGAACATGAGGTATTGAGTTGCTTGTGTTTTGCATTAATTACTTTAGCACATAAATGTAACAAGACTTCCCACTCAGTGATGCTGTCTTCATTTTTGAAACATATATTATTTTTCTGTAGACAAATAGTTTTTATGAGTTTTCTCGTTTGTGGATGCCAATTTCCAAGCTTCAAAGTCGTAGCTTCATAAAAAAACATAGAATATAATTTGATAATAATAATTCTTTGGGGGAAAAATGCTACTGTAATATAAAAATCTTTTGTAAGTTGAAAATGTGTAAAAATAGCAGCATTAAGTTCGTTGGACCACATGCAATGGTGTGTTGAGATTAATATTTTATCTGATGCTTGAAAAAATCTAATATTCTACACTAATACTTAAATCGAAGGAATATAGTTGATGAAACTATGTACATCTTCTCCATTTGTTATTTTCCAGAAATATTGTATTCCTTCGATCAATAATAGCATGTTTTGATGTAGTTCTGATGTAAATATATCACAGAAGGTAATTATAATTTTCATTCATAACATTTAAAACTACAGTTTTATACTTGAATATTTTAAATGTGTAACAATTTTAAGAGAAATGCCAGTTGGGCTTATTGAAACGTGAATAAAATAATCCAGGTAAGCAATTTATTCCTGTCAAAATCATACTTGAACCAAATTCTCCGTTTAAGCATAGTGAATAATACGTATGTGAGTTTATACTTTCTATGATTAGAAAATCAATGATAAAAATTTCGTTATTCGGTCGTACACGATTAAGTAACCAGCAAGTCGCACCTTCAAAGCAGGTTTTTTCAACATCGTTTGTTACCTGCGCTCATTAAAAGCAACACTATCGATTTGTCAAGTTAATACGGAGGAGAGTTATGCAAGGGAAGAACAAATGGACTTTCTTCTGAGAAAAAATGTACATGTGGAACACGCGGAGCAATTTCCGGCATACTGAGCGAGCCTTCAGCACCACATCCTTGGTCTTTAGGAGGGTCTGTTCATCATCAACGTTTTGAATGATAGGGCTCTCAACAGAAATTATCTTTGTGTTGTTTTTATTTGCCCAAAGCAATTCAAGTTTGAACAGCCTTTAGTTTAGTTTAATTATTAAGGGGTTTAGGAGCACTTAAGAAGTTCTGTGTGGCAATTTTGAGTGACCATTGCTCAATTTTCTCATTTATCTCAAAGGGCAACGTATGAATCTCAATCTTTTATATTGTAAGCCTATGTACATTTATTCGTTAATTCAGTATTTAATGCAATGTTAAAAACTTTTTTCTAGCTAATTGGAGGTCCTATCATGTACGCATATTTTAATTGCAAAAATTTGTAAATGCACTTAATTTCCTTTAGGTGTTAAATAATGTTCCGAACGACTAACGCAAGCATGACAAAATAGCGAGAATTAATGGTTAATTCGTAGGCTTGAGGGTTGATTAATTACTTGATACATACATACAACCAGCAACAATTACAATGGACTTTTTTAATGCAATATAGCGTTCAAAAGCACTGCATAATAAGAACAATGAAAGTTTTATTTTGAAAAGTTGAATACAAAAAGTATTCTTTGTGCTAACAAGGTAAATATTTATGTTCTCACCTTTATTTTAAGAACTACTTTTCAAACACTTACCATTGTATTTTTCAGCATTCTTTATTTCAATACGTTAATTAGGAAAAGCATTCTTTATTTCAATACGTTAATTAGGGAAGAGCAATAAGAAGACGCTTTAAAATACAATGTATGAGTAAAACCAACGCACGTAATTGTGAGCAACACAGAAAACGAGTGCGGGGCCCACGACGCTACAGCTCATCGGTCACGACTTTATCACGCATTCCTGTCAAAATACCTACCCTAATATTAACATAATTCCACGTGATTACAGCAAAAAACTTCACAGGCGGTAAAGCGCACAAGTTAAGCTTCCTTGTATGAACCGAGACCTAAGAGTGAAGCTGCGAGATGTCTTATAATTACAGTCTCCATGTAAGGCGATATTTACGTCGTTTTGATCACTTCATCTCTCCGGGCAAAGCAATAAGGGATTAACTTTCGTGCAAGTTTACTATGAATTTACTGCATGAAGCTCAACCAGCCTTTGTAAGCATACACTGCAGTCTACCTAATCTCAGTCTGTCATCAGTCTGTCATATTTCTTAGGATCAAATTTAAGTTTGTATCTTCTCAAGCCTGTATAAAATTTGCAAAGAAAAAATCCATCCGATGAAGTCTCTCGTAGACGCTACAATAACGGCCTCAGTTTGATGATTAAATACGACTCTGCTGATACGAAATAGTACCCAATTTCTACACCGTATACGGCCACTGTCTGATGAAAATACTCTCGTAAGTTGGGCCTGTTAGCAGTAAATTCGATTGCCACTTCGATATTATCTACGAACTTTGAACAATTCGTCTTGTATTTTTTAGTTGAATGGTAGAAAATTGTAATGGAAGCACTGCACACTAGAAGTCGACCAAATCGTTTATCCAATTCGTAGCGAGTTTTTCAAAAGCTTTCACCGTCGAAGATGTAATTCATGATAAAATTGTAATAATTCCTTATTTCTTCTTACAAATCCAACTAAACTTACAGTGCCCATCTCTAAATATGATAACACATTCCAGATATGTAATATGAATTTAACTTCAAAAGCTACTTACAAATGTCTCAATTTTAAAATTGAAGCGGCAATAAAATTCCAACTAATGAAAATTTTCGTGAAACAAACTGAAAAATTACAGTAAAAAATATTATGAAAAACGCTTCCAAGAAAACCCTCTGAATCTCTTACCAACGAACACAAGTTGAAGCTGAACCTAGAGAATTGTATGATTTAGTCACACTAACTCTATGATTTAAAAATTAAAATTGATGATTCGGCAGCTTCATGACAAATGCAGAAGTTTTGGATAGTTTTTTCCAGAGAATGATTTCAAAGGAAAATTGAAAAAAATATTTAAAAGGGCTAAAAAATGCATGGTAATAATAAGCAAATTCTCTCATCCATCATTCAATTTCGAGCGTCTAAAAGACTAGTCCTAGCTACACTCTAAGGCAAGAATGGTTGTGATTATGCACATGTTGACTGTAGTAAACCTTTCAGAGATATACTTCTGCATTTTTTGACGCTTCCTTTAGTGGTAGAAACGCTGGTATTGTTTCCCAACGAGTATTTGTTGACGGACGAGTTTAATTACCTGGTGAATTACTAACAAATTCCTATTACGCCGCGAGTGTGCAAACAGGAACTGTAATTGCGGGTCACTTTTAAATGAAACAATGATTACACGAGCACGGACGACTGAATTGTTCAAAGCAACAATGCATCACAAACAGCCGAATTGCTTCCCTAATGAACGAGTGTAAATTGCCCCTGAAACTTTACATCAGAAATTTTGCGTAGAATCTTCGATAACTTTTTACAATTAACATGTAAAATGTGACTGAAGCTCGTTGTCTCTCAGCTCGTAGCTCATGCATAGCTACATTTTTATCTTCATTTTGCTGAGCTGCTGCATATAAATTACGGAAAAAGATGCAAATTAAGGCAGCAAAGTGTGGTCAACCTCGGGGCTTTAGAGCCCCTGCCATTAATCTTCTTCCCAAGGGAAAACCTTCGGTCCAAAGAAACTCGAGTGCTTGTCAAATGTTTAATGATATGTCTACTAAATCAAGTTTCTGAATCAGATATGGGTTTTAAATGAAAGCGCTTTTTAGTGGATCTATTAAGTTTTATGTCGTCTATTAGTTCAATGACCTATAAAAGAATTTGAAACATACAGTACAAGTAAGTAATAAAATTAAGTATGCTGAATTTACATGCTAAAATTTCTTGCAATGTATATATGGCACTCAACTATAATATGGGAATGATACTTTGTAAGTTCAAATTAACGTTTATTTCAAATCATTGTGGTGAAGACTAAAAGAATTATGAAAATATTCACGGAAATTCTCAACAATCCTGCAATGAAGTTACGTACAATAACGTTGGTGTGTGCAGTCAGCTTGAGTTTGAGTGCAGCGTGTGCTTTCCACGTCTTCAAAAGGCTTACTTTCCGGAGGTTTCCACTCGTCTCAGTACTTCTAAATAATTTCGTTAAATTATTATAGGCTCGAAACGAGGATCATAGTTTCATCAATGATTTCCTTTGATTATATAAATTATGAACACATTGAATTAAATTTTTGTCTCATTCTACACTGTGTGCTGCATTTTTTTATTAAATTATTGTAGTTCCGTTAAACAAGTTATAAAGAAGGACCTTCGAATTCCAGAGAGAATACTTGTTTAAATTTATCTGATCAACAATAGACCGACGTGAAACGGTCAAACGGATATAAAGTACCGTTAAAATGGACGAATTTAATGAAGTCAATATTACATTTATAATTCCTACAGTGGTATCAATAATCTTTGCAATCACAATTTAAAAGACGCAGAACAATACGGAAAAAATTACATTTACTGATCACTTCTCAGAAGAGCAATCACAATTAACAGATCGCTGGAACAAAACGCATTACTTCACAGAAACATTGGGGCAAAACTATTCCCAGACAAATGCAATAACGGCGCGCTAATTAACATTTCAAAGGCTCTGAAGTTCTTTACTGCTTCTCCATAATTTTGCTCAGAATTACGGTGACGTCGGCGGCCAAGAGAGAGAGAGAGAGAAAGAGAGAGAGAGAGAGAGAAAGAGAAAGAGAGAGAGAGAGAAAGAGAAAGAGAGAGAGAGAGAGAAAGAGAGACTGTGGATTCTGCTCAGAGCTTCCGACTGTCAACGCCTCTAGAAAGCTGTTTACATCGCCATGCACATCTGGAGACTCGATGTGGACGCGTGTTTGCTCACTTATGTTAAATACGAGCCATAACTTAATGTATGATGAACGAGCACCGCCTGAAACTGTGCGAGATTGAAGCATGAATGACAAGCGTATGCAGAATAGAAGCCGGTGCATGACTCTCATGTAGACGTCCGTTATTTGTGAGAGCTGGAGAAAAGCTTGAGAAAAATACTATGACATTAGTAGGGGCAAAAATTAAGCACATTAACGGATATAATATTATGTGTCAAAGCAAATCAATCTGTCACATTTTTAAGTGACATGCTCCATGGCTATGTTCTTGTCACAAATTTTCAAGAAAATACTCTCGCTATAGAACTTAATTTACCATTGACGAATTTCGTTTCAAATGCACTGAAAATTGTTCGTTTCTCATGCTTCTTGGATTTCATAAAAAGAGGCATCCATCATTCTTATTCTTGATTCAAATGCTGCCAAACAGAAGCTGCCTGAAAATGGTAATATTTTAACATTGATTGCTTCTCCAACAGAAATTGTGAACTTTTAGTTAGGGCAAAAGCGTCACGCGTGCATGAATGTTGTTAGAAGATACCAAGAATACTTCATAGGAGGCTCTGAGTTTATGTTTTACATGTAATGACATGAAAAGCTTAACTTAATGAAAATTAGCGTTTCTGATTCGAAAGTAGAGTTCAGAAGTATTTAGCTGAAGTACTGGTAGGTGGACATCTAGGTATTTTGACTAAGACTACGCGTTCCCTTAACACGTATTAAATGTTCCATTTCTTTTCTTTGTTTGATATATTTTTGATAAGATAACATTTTTTCTACTCTGAAAAACCCAAGTCGTTATCGGCTATGAACATAGGACAATGGAAGGAGGTGACGGAAGTCCAAATACATAGACGCCCAATTCTTGATTTGAACTAGACAGAGTTTCCAAAAATGTATTTTGCATGATGGGTGCAAGAACAACTCTAATAAGTAGACTACGGTAAGGAAAAACATTGAAGTTAAATGAACTTCTAATGTCTACTCCATAAATTATTGCTCAATCGCTATGTTTTCCGCTTCTCGTGTAACACATGACTCATATCGTAAATGGTGAAACGAGTCCATATTAAGATGCTTCATTTCCTTTACTGAAATTTATGCATCGTAGATCAAAACTCCATTCAAACAGATCACAAAGGGATTAGGCTTCGGACGTACTAATTACGCAGACTCCTTACAAAATTGTGCAATAAAGTTACTACCATAAAGGATTTGCTCTAACTGCCTTCCTCGGAGTGTCGGCAGGCTCATACAAGGAGCTCGAAATTAAAAAAAAAATCTTTCAACTAAAGCCTTGGGTAAAATTTCATGAATGGTGTGAGCAGAGTACTTCACGCACCCTAAAGAGAAATTAAAGGGATATTATTTCAAAAAAAGGCGAAATGAATTTTGAGAATTATCATACACAAGGGAAAACAATTGTGAGCTAATTCATGCGTGATGCATTTAGAAAAATTCAAATAAAACGCAATTGTTATAATAATACCCAAAAGGGAAAACTTAATGCAAAAAACACTGGTTGCTAAAATGTCCTCTAATGACTCGCAACTAACAACTGCGTTCATAAAATTTGACATTCAATGCCCCAACAAACTTTGCACGTGCAGGAAAACGAAATGTTTGGTAGTAAAGCAGAGAACTTCAAGGAACAAAGATGAGGTTTCATTATCCAGGGGGAGTTTTCGAGTATAAAATACAGAAACCTCGAACAGAATTATTGTCTGAGAAGTGCACAAATACTACAAGTATTTTAATTGGTTTGTATAGTATCTGTTACCATGCAGACGAATACTTTCAAAAGACCTCATAGATTAGAGTTGAGATAACATAATTCAAATGCTCGGAGTGTCATCTTCAACTTACAAGTTGTAAGTTTGTATATTGAGTAGGGACTAGTTTGTATATTGAGTAGTGACTTGTATATTGAGTAGTGATTTGAATTCTGAGTAGTTACTTGTATATTGAGTAGTGACTTGATATATTTCCAAGCATAAGGGTTAATAAGTCGCTTTCTGTTCATTATTATAATGTGGAGCAGAAAGCATTAACTGTAAATTTCTGTACAACAGATTCACTTTAAACAACCTTTACATAATGATAGTACCCAATACAATCAAAGATAAAGTTAATTATGAATAGGAATGATGTCAAATAATTTTTTCTTTAAATTCTCTTCATCCGAAGGTGATTTATGCATTCAGCATCAAGTAGATCCATCCCGTGTTTGCATCTTATTTGCAAGTGTTTTTTTTAAATCAAGACCAAAATAATTATGCATGTGGAGTGCTGCTGTACATGTGTTGTTGCTGGATTAGTATCACACGATATTAGTGGCTAAACAATATACCAACGCACATTAATTTCCGTTCGTACATGCTGTAAAATATTTTATATACATGTTGAAATTGCAAGCGACTGAGTATTTATCTATATATGAGTACTATGGAACTGAATTTGTATACAAAACCATTCACTGTTTTTTATTATTCTTTCACAGAAGGATAGATGATCGTCGTTAAATTTTTTGCTGCACGCAACATGAATTTTAAAAACATACATCGGTGAGAATGTTGACAAGCCATCTTATTTGAACGGATATTCTTACCAAAGTACAACATCAATGTGATCGTCACGTTGAGCGTTAATAAAAAAATTTAGAAGAATGTTGAAATAGTTTGTCAGCAAATCATGTTTTCATCTATTATATGATCAATAAATTTAGTTTTCGTAGATTTTCTTGATTGAAATAACAACTAGAGACTATGAACAAAAAGAAAAAAATGCTTCTCTCCGTCAATTTTCGCTGTTTTCATGCAGCACAATGTTTTACTTTTATGTTACAAGAATTTTATAAATAAAATTATATTTCATCGACAAGCTCGTACGACTCAATCCATATTTTTAAATTACTTCACGGACTGACTTCTCTGAAAGGTTCATGCATAAATCACTCTTTGTATTCGCTTTCGAATAAAAATGATTAGTGATTTGGAGTTTTCGTGATTTATGTTCCAAAGTAGAAAAAATACAATGGAACCGTAATTTATGAAAAATTAAATTACAAAGTTAATGCTTTCGCAGGGCACATCATATTCATGTGACATTTTATCATGGGCGCAATTATTTCAAAACCAATTTTTGTTTTATGTTCTTAATAGCTTCATTTACTGAATTTCGATCCAGCATCTTTCAGTTAACCTTGACGCCTTATAGATAAAAAAATTAGAACCGCTCATTCCTTAAAAAATCTACAGGTTATGATTTCGGAACGAATGTTCACAAGTTACATACCACTACGAGGTGTAAAATCTCATGATTTGAGGGCGTATTAAAAAATATACGGAAAAAATCCTTTCGTTTGAGAACAAAACGATTCATTACGTCCTTCTAATTTACACTAAATTTTGATTATAGCTGAACTTTAGTCTTTGCGTATTTGGGTCATTCAAAAAGGCTGTAGAATGGCAGAAGTGCCCGGCGCTGCTGCTACTAATGACAGACTAGAGAAGCCTTGAAATGTAGCGTTGGAGCCTCAGATCCCACAAACCGGCTCACAAAAGCTTTCAATTTCACCAGTTTTCTGGCGTGATGGATTGCGCATCATTGCACTGCTCTCACTCTCGATTCTCTGGTCAGTCGAATGTGCGGATAATTTAATACTCGGCAAGCATCAGCACACTGATAAGAGGAGCAAATTGCATCGCTGCACGACCTAAATAACAGGGCATATGCGGGCGCCGCTGAGCAAGACGAAGCGGCTTCCCTGCGGGGCCTGGGCCTGAGCTCCCTTTATCCAACCGATCAAGAAGAATTATCGACTTCGAATGAGACGAGAAAAGAACATCCGAACCTCCCTCCGTCTTGAGGAATACCGACCCTAATCAGATTTTAATTGAAAAACCTCATCATTGTGTTATGAAGTACTCTCGCTCGCAAGCTTGAAGACTTGGGGCAACGAAATCTTTATCAAGGGAATGGCGATATTCTGTTTCACATTAATTAGTCTTGTTAGAAGGTGCAAGATTAAGAATATTGTCTTGTTACCTGATCTTCATGGTGCAAACGGTGTAGTGTTTGATGAGCCTATTTATGAGCTACTTCCTTAAGGTACAGGAGAAGCCTATAATTTCCATGCAGTTCTGATGTTTACACACATAAAAAATAACACTCTTTTGGACGACTCTTGGGTAACTATAATCTTTTCATCGATCTTTATTTCAGTCACGAATATGTGCGAACCTCCATCAGCTCCAACTCAAAAACTACCTCGATTCTGTGGGGAAAGAACCTGCATATTTTCTTTCGAATCATTTCGGGAAATGCAGTCCCTGGAAACCATGAACTGTTTTCGCCAGCTATTTGCTGCGATGATCCAGGTGCGAGGCGCGGAAAATCTGTCGTTTGGAAGGCGTCCGGGAAAATCACGAGACTCCTTCGTTTTCCAAAGAAACGAAGGGCCGCAAAACCTGCAGAGAGCACGGCCGTCTGTTCAAAAGCACGTCACTTTAAACTACGGCAGGCACCGCCGACGTAATCTCACAGACCAAGGCGTTTGTTGCGTTAAACGAGCTTTCTTGATACTAATCGCGTCTCAGTCTGGTCGAGTTGGCGTGTAGTTCTTTTTTTACGCGCATGTAAAACGATCAAATTATTCATTAGGAGTGAAAGTCGAGACTCGGTCTCGGCAATGCAGATATGGTCTCCGTTTGCATAAATGCATCCATAAGTGGTCGCGATTTTGGACGAGTATTTCCCGCAAGTTTCTGCACTGCTTGTCTTTTTTAACGTAGTTCTTGATATGACATTCATCGGAATGTAGGAGCATTCTCCAAATAGTGCTGTTACGTAGAGAAAAAGTTCATTAACGATAAAGAATTTACCAAACTGATATTATTTTATAAATTCACCTACTCAATCACTCCTGTGTGTCTACAGGATATTCTCTACAAAAGACGAAAACTTGGGTAAAAATGAGAAAAGTATTTTAACAAGAGTCATATAGATCAATAGTTTTCAAATATCTTAAAAAAACTAACTGTGAAAAACATCGTACCAATCGACTACACTGAAAACGGCTCGTGTAAAAGAAAAAACTGATGAAACCCGTAAAGTCCAAGCATGCAACAGAATCTGCAGAGAAGAATTCGTATTCTGAGTACTGAACAATTATTTTGCCATATCAGGTCTTCCAGTGGAGTATTTCAAATTGTCAATCCAGGTGCAGGTAGCGGGCTAAACTATACATAGATTCCATCTGCCTAAACTGGGTATAGTATCGTCTTTGAAGTAATCAGTAGACCACTTCATAAATTACAGTAAACAACAAAGGCTGTTCTAGACTTTACGGAAGACACATTTGAAACGTTGAACTTTTTTTAATATGATGACTTTATTTAAATTTCTTGAAAAATGGGAGATTTTTGTGTTTCATTAGAACAGGCATGAAGATATTACTCTTTTAAGTAAACAAATTTTCTTGTGATGCCTGGTAGGAAGACAAAGTTTTATTGTCTTGTTCTTTCATGCCACTATTTTATTAAATAATTTAAACTTGAATTATGATACTGTAAAAAACGTTCTCTTGTATGACATTCCTTTCTTATATATGAGTCTGAGAGAGTGTCAGCTCAGTTATTTTAGAACAAAAAATGTGCACAATACGAGTATATACGACGATTGAGCATCAGAAGAACACACTTACCTCACCCCATTAATTTCCCATCACATTCGTACACTCAAACCTGGAATCATTTCAGCATTGCACTCCCAGCATTTGATACTGTGTTACAACTGCTTGCATGCCACTGGCTTCAAATTTGTACCCTAGAATAGGATGTTTTGCCATACACAAGTTTGCCTTCCACCCGTCATACATCACTTCTTGCAGAAGACAGAGGTGAGCAGTATCTGTGGAGGGGAATTTTTTCTGGTTACTGTCAGCATCTGCGAAAAAGTTACCCTAACATCTGTGAGAAAGTTACCCTAACATTTGCGTAGAAGCTGTCAGAAAATGCTCATCGTTCATTTGCAGAACCTGTTGAGGTAAGCACAACTTCTAAGGAAACAATTTTTATTTCTTGATTTGTTTCTTTTTCGACAATTGGTGAAATCTTACTCCTCAAAGTGGGCTAATTATTTTACACTACCTTTGTTTTGCTCCTTACATATGCAGAAGAACAATAATCTATAAGTTATCTAGACTAACCTGTGTGAGGGTAGCAAAAATTTGTGAGAAATATTCATGATGGTATTATAATATTTGCTAAAAAACTCCTTATGGGTTAATACAGCTGAGACCCATCAGATGGAACCCTTTTAAAACAAACATATGTATTTCAGAGATCGGTTTCTCCTAAATAAATAGAAAAGAGTAAATATAAAAACCTACAATTTTTTGAGAGAAGTGGAGAGATGGCACAACTTAAGACCACAGAAATAAATTCACGGAATCGTAAGCAGCTCTTTAAAATTAATAATTAGTTTCTGTCAGGCTTGTAATGAAAGATATTACAGCGCCATTGCATCGATGAAGGCTCAGGGAATTGAAGCTTATTGAAAAGCTTACAATGAACCGTCAGCTGCTATATTTATTTTTTCAAGAGGAAGATTGTACTTGCTGTAGCAGAAATATTGTTTCTATATCCTACAATCAATGTTTTTCTCATGAAATATTTTCACTTGTGAGTAAAATTTCGAGATCAATGGATCATAAGTACACACTTGCATTCTTGATCACGTATAAATTCTTGCAACTTTCATTGATTGGACACACAACAAAAACGTTATCGCTCAGTTTCGTTGCAAATTGTGGAGTTAGAAACGCTGTTATTACTTCATTAGATCCATCTACATAAAAAAACAATGTATTAAAGAATGTTTTAACATTTTAAGTCGTGTTGTCATTACAGTTTTTAGCAACAGTGCATGCATTGAAAACAGATATGCATCATTTAAAGAAATATGGATATTTGAGCAAACACTGATGAAAAATAAGTGAAAACTAAAATGACTCTTGGTCTTTTGAAATTTAAAAATATCTTACGACGGATACTGAATGCTAAAAAAAGCGCAATAACAGCTGTATTCGCATGATCTATAAAGACTAATTATTAAATTATAGGCAATTTTTCAATACGGTAGATCCGACTTGAATTTTAAAGATAACTTGCACACGCTACTCGCTTTGAAATGTTCTCCCGAAAATCTGCTAATTACAACACTAATTTAAAAATAAGTGCCTGAGAGTAATTAAATATCAAACATACAATTTTCTCACATCCCTCAGGCAATTATAGACCTCCCCGGAACTTAAGCATCATGATACTGTGGCCGATGCTATGATCATTTCAATTGATCTCATGACAATTTTTTAGTGGTCGACTGGACTTGCGTTAGTGTACTGGTAATTCCAACAGGAATTTCAGGAATTTGTCCATATTATCAGTTATAAATTACGAAAGTAAGCGAGCAAAGTATCACGAACTCTCAACAGGCTTATTTTGATGAAAAAGCAATTTGCATAATGAAGCATTTGGAAATGATTGATGAAACTGGTTGAGTACATTACAATATTCACAAGGAAAACATCAGTAGTGTCACCTAGTCATGATCGTAGAGCATTTCATATTAATGGTTATTTTTAGCTCAAATAACAAGTAAGAAATTTATTGAAGTTTGTGTGTAAGTCTCATTCACAAATGAGTATTCCTAAGTCGTAGATAACATTGATTAGTCGAATCCAACAAGCTAAATGACACAAGTATTTCAACAAAGTTTTAAAATTACTAAGATTACTGCGAAATGTGCAATACTTACTAAAAGGTGGTCGTATTTCATGAAGAATTTATTGCACCTAGGCCTCGCACACGCAGGGAGCAACAAAACACATCACTGCATAGTCCTTGAATGCTAATTTCTGTTTAACCCATAGACTACTTAACGAACAAGTAATAATCTCGATAACATCAGCTTTGAAATTCCGATCACTCGTTGATCAGCCATGGTCGTTTAATAAATTTGTAAAAAAGGCAGATTAAAAATAAATGCATGGTTACCGGGGACTTGGTCCAGCATTTAGAGCCTAGCGACGACCACAATGCCTTCAATTATTTTGCAGTGGTAGAATTATAATTTAACTGGCTTCGTTTGTCTGAAAGGTTTGTATGCAATGGCTTCCAACCAACACCAAATAAAGTTGATAAATATTCTACGCAGAATATGGTCTGGGGCAGAATATTTACAATGCATTTACGTCATTAATAAATTAAATAATATAATATAATATAATATAATATAATATAATATAATATAATATAATATAATATAATATAATTATATTATATATTAAATGTTGGAATATATTATTACAATTATATATTAAATAATTATTATAATATAATGATTTAATAGTAAATTAAATGATAGCTTTTCCTTAATATTACCCTCTGAACAAACAATTGTGTATTTTATGATGCAAGTTCATTTTAGCAATTAACTAAGAACATCAGCAAAATAACAACAAGGGTGTCAGGATAATGTTAGACAGACAGCAATTTTATCATTAAAATGAATAAGCAGTTAGGAGTAAATCGTCCTTTGATTAGAGTTACCTTGAGTGAAAGTCGACGTATGAAAGCAAATCAACACAAGGAAAGAAATTAAGTTCTCAGTCATTTTCAGCCGTAAAAATCCCCGTTATAAGCAAATGAAATTTTCCTCTTCAGTTCGTTACCGAAACCCATGAACAATATTTCACCTAGGCCATCATTGTTATAAGCATCACCACTTGGATTCATGCTGCAACTGAATCATAAGACGCATCACCCAAGCCTCCAATTAGCAAGACGGAATAAGAAGGTCAAACAAAGCAAGCATTGACCCACAGAGCTACCGCTACACTGAGGCCATTAGCTCAGCTGAGCAAAAACAACTTTCACGGAACCATTTCAGAGACCGTACGGCCCTGATTCAAAACAGAGTTATGAGCATCTTTTCCTTCCTTCATGGCTGCCACGCCAAGTGCTGGCTGATTTTACCATTGCGTGATCAGTTTTTGTTGCTTCAAGCCAGATCTAAAAATGACAAGAGACTTTCATTGTGTGGTTGTTTCAAATCGACTGCAGAAAGTGATACGATCGAGATTCACCATACGCGTTTGGTTTGTTAAATTAGACTCTCATGATTGGCAAATACAACAAAGAAGCGGGCCCTCTTACATTTTTATTTCAATATTTCCTTATTAATGAACCAAATGAACATTCATGTGATACCGGTGATGAAAGTTCCGAACAGAATTTTTGTTATTATTCTGTATAATTAGTTGGGAATTTTCTCATTGGGAATTAAGCCAATTTTATAGAAGCACCGTTTTCTTTAATATTTTTACAATGAAGCTTGGATTTGAACTTAGTTTGTACCTGGAATTATGTAGGAGATGTTACAGATATTGGAAAAACACCACAAATCTTTCAGGTTAACTAGAGTGAGTTGAATAAGCAAATGAATTGACTTGTATCAAGAGTAAGTTACGATTTTAGTTTTCCAATTGTAATGCTTTAAGGAGAAGCTTGTTCATTTCGTATAATTATATTTTAAAAGAAACACAATTCTTGAAGTATATTCACTAGAAAATTTAGAATTTTTTTGTCGCTAACGTTTGATCTAAGCTTCATTTAGACAGGACAGACTTAGATTTATTTCAGTATAGTGTACTAGTTACTTCTACAATTATACTATATGTTTCCCAGTTTTATTGCGTTTCTCACGAGTTTTGGAACACAAAGCGTTCAAGTTTCCATATGACCGGAAGACACACCAGAGTCAGGCGACTCCAGCTAAGAGGCATTACCAGTACACAATGAAGCCGAAGAAAATAATGCAACATCTATGAAGCCATTAAAGTTTTGGCATTGACTTGTATGAGACATTTTTCTCAAGACTCCAGTTCACGATGAGCGATTGATTCATGCATGATATAACTGTCATATAACCCATGACACCTATAGATAGTTCACAAATATTCATCAGCGAATGGTGAGAAACCCGTTCTCACAATCACAGATACTCGATTCAAGTAAGACACTACCTTGAGAAATTACGAATATTATTCCCTGTTAGAGAAGTTAATGTAATACGATATTCTTACCTGATCTGTGAACCATTCACATATGTACGCCCAATACGTACAAGTCTTTACACATCAGCTACTGAAACACTTTCCAAACACGACATCTACTGGCAGTCATAACCTTGTTAATCATGAGCAGATAATATACATGTCAATCATTGGTTTACTACCAAAACTCATCAATCACAAGAGAACATATCTTATCAGCCACAGACAGAAAATAAAGACAAGTTAGTCACTGGCTTACGGTCTAAGCTCATCAATCACTACATGACATGTCAACATCTCAACCACGGTCAAATGGTTCATTCAAATCAAGCTACAGGCTCACTCGTCAGTAGAGACCCATCGACCAGAGGTAGTCTCATGCACAGCATATCGTATAATCAAGCCCTCCATATTCTAGTGCTGGCAGTAAACTGAAGCGCGGCTCATCCGCAGTTTAGGAGCCTCCTCGTGACAACACGGAGCGTTTACCTCGGAAAGCTGTTTTAAAGCCCAGTATTTTTACAGAAAAATAGTGCTTTTCTTCATCGCTGTACTTTATGGCCTTCTTCCAAGAACGGCAATTTTCAGCGGGCCGTGAATGACGTCTTTCAGTTTAGTTGAAAACTTTCATTTTAAGGACATTGTTGTTTTGAGCTCCGAGTGTACACGGATAAAGATTTTTGTTTCGAAAATTGGTATCGAGGCCTTTAGATTTAGCTCTAAGATCCAGTAGAGATTGCTACAGAGACTTAGTTTCGCATTGAGTGTTGAGAGACAGAATGCTCTGATCAGAGATGATTTTATGCTTTTTATTTGAAAATGATTCTTTTGTATATATTGTATACAAAACAATTGTATACTTTTTATAAAAAATTTTGGTTTGGAATATTCGTCCAGTCAAATTAAATATTTTTCCATTCCCTATGTAAAGTTTACGTCTTTTTTGTTCGCACTGCAGTTCATGAATAAACGTATTTTTTACTAGTTTAGAGACCCATAAAACCTTGGACGTTAGCATGATCTTAACCCGAAAGAGAACGCTCCCTCATTACCCCTAAAAGATCATCACAAATCACGGTTATGTTTTGTGCCCATTTCCTACAGCGCAGGCAGCTGCATGAAAATATCTTCGAGTTTTTCAAACATTGGCACTTCATGGACGCAGTTTTTTTGCCTCATTAGCAAGGCATCAGTCACGGACCCTGACACGTACTACCGAGTAAATCAAAAAAGTTTTTCCACGAAGTGTAAGGAGGTACTGCTTTGCAAATTTGTTTGGCACCTTCATAATTTATGCTTCCTTTTTTGTATTTTAAAAATCAGTAAAAATGATCAAGAACAGTTGAAGCGTCAAAAGTTCACCATTTTTCATCTTAAATCGAAAATGCTCGTCCTTCAGACGCAGAAAATATTCGTATTCGTTTTCGACAGGTGGAACATTCTAGCGAGAAAAATGCCTCATTTCTTCTGAAAGCGTTGCCAATTCTGCCCGATTTTCTGAGTTTAATGGGCTGTGTACTCTGAAGTCACGTTCGTGGAAATTCTAATTTCTAACTTCGAGAGAACGTGAGCTTGAATCTAGAAATGCATTTTTTAAATCGTTGGAAATCGTGAAAATTCAAGTAATAAATACGGTCGAGAAAGTTCTAATGAGCTACTCTATAACATCTATCAAGCAGCAAGGTAATGTATCGTATCGATAGTGTAACAAAGTGTGCCGATAGAAAGATGAAATAAGGTTATGGCAGGAAGCATTGCAAAGCCACAATGTTGGCAGAAAGTTGCACAAAATATTGTCCCTTCAAAAATGATAGGGGTAAAAATATTTTTTCCATTCATTGAAAGGTAAAAGCAGTGAACAAAGACAAATCCAACTTTACCGCCAGGTGTACGGTCGTACTGGCAATTACATATATTTAGCAAAAACTTACTAAAATTTACGTAAATTTTAGGGCGATATATTAAAATTTATAGTGATTTGACGATAAATTTCCCATTTATGTGAATCTTTAAAAATGGAATCTTTAGAGGGATCTTTTTATTACTAAATAACTTTGTAGTTATTTAGTAATACTATCATAGTAGAGCTTCCAGAATGACAATAGAAAGTGGCCTCATCGGCAAATTTAGCGCTGGTTGTCATATCCTGGGCTGCTTCTCTCCTATCGGTTTAATTTTAAATTATTTCAGCATTCAAAATGTGCATACCTAAAAAATTAGAGCTTATGATTCCAAAGAACGTAACACTTGTCACTCCATACTTTCGGAATTAAAATTATTCTGGATTTATTTTTAAAACTTCCTAAGAAACTATTGAAATGCTTCAAGAGCACAAAAAACCGTTGCTTTGACTGACACAAATCTCTTTACTCGTTATCCAATATCTGAACACGAGTATCTCCTCTCATAGTAACAACCACAGACTCCATTTTGAAAATAATCTTCATTTCTCCAACGTCATTTCCATTGCGAGGAAAAAATCGCGAAGATCAACAGAGCTTCATAAATAAGAGGAAACCAAAACTTGCGGTAAATTGAACCGATTGCAAGGGAAGCAGACCAACGAGGGTGCACAAGACCCAATAGAGAAGCAATCTTCAAGGAATGCATCTGACGTGAGCTGTTCAGCGACGCAATGTACTGCGGCTGCAACCAAGGGTGACAAAATGAGCCGCAGAAATCAAGCGACTGGGAATCTGCTGTGCTTCTTGGAATGTGCGTATTTGGGCGAAATAAATTGCTGCCAGATTTTTTTGAACTTTGATAGCAGATTTGCTTTGTTGTTCCAACAAAGAATTTAGAAAAACTTTCCTGAAATAGTGGGAATCATCTGACCGGAATATCGCCCAGTGATGTGTGTTTGTGTAAATAAGTTTCCTTCAACATTGGTAGCAGAATTGGTGAGCATATCAGCTATGAGTATTTGAAACAGTTTTGAAAATGGGCCTTCACGGTCAGGGTATCGGTTCTAACGTTGGTGAGGCAGTCATGCGAAACTTTAAACTTGGCTCCGCAGGTACAGTGTAGAGAGAATTAAATAAAACGTGAGAATTAGAGGCATTGGAAGGTACTAGGACTTAACGCGAATAATTGATATTGCATCGTAAAAATTGTCTATATATGTTATTACTTCTAGTGAGCAGAGCATGTTGAACATGCACGAGTTGCTAACACAAATTTTCTCAAATCGGAAGGATTATAGAGGCTGATCCTGAGATCACTTGTGCAAATAATACGAATAGGAAGACATTTGGCTTTCCTGGACTTGGCTGCGCTGCATTTATGAGAAAAACTAACTTCAATAATTTAGAGCTGAAACTTATTCACCTATGGGTTGATTGAAGAGTTGAAAGTTGATTAATCAGTTTTTCCTGTGTTCATATACCAATAAGATATAGGCACTATCAATACTATTGCAAGAAGGTTAAAAATTACTTCAATAAATGAATTTTTCAAGCTACAAGTATTTCTGTTGAATGAAATTCATTTTTTATCAAATATAGAATATACTTATTTAAATTCTCCGTGTGTTTAGAAATTTGAAATTTTAAGATTGAGGTAATGTAGATTTTAATCCATGCTTAGGACGACATTGGAAAATATTACTCGAAAGTTATTCTTATTAGTTCGAGATAAATAAGTTACTGATAGTTATGCCATACTTTAAAAGCTTATCTTGACCAATGATTCGTCTTGTATCGTTACAATAGACACAGTGAAGGAAGATGAAGATTTTAGGAACAAACAAAGAATTACCTACAAACAGACACTTTTCCTTTTACTTCAATAAAATTTAACGTTTGTATTCGATTAAGATTCAAAGAAGAAACAAACAGAGGAATAAATCTGTAACCAACAAGATAACAAAACTATTGAACAAAGGTTTATTTTCGTGCTAAAATTTTGTCTCCATCAACTTGCACGCAAATATTCAAAGCTCTTTTACTGTAACTGTTCGACAGCAGCCGTGATGTGTAGCACTCCACTTTCATACTTCAACATAGATGCATCATCGCTGGCAGAGATTCAAATAATCTGGACTCGAATTGAGAATTCTATTTTGAACAACATTTCTGATGAACTTCACTTTCAAAGACGCATCTCTAATTGAAATCAGAGTTCCACTTCGCACACAATAAATAACATTGCCGGACCCACGTATGACGCAACCAGCTTTTTCTGTTGTTCGTGTTCGAGGGCGTCTGCTACATCAGTGGATGACTCTTCAGCTTGAATCTGACGGTATTTTCATGAATGAATTTACGAACAGGTTTTAGAAATCTTTTTGATCGAATACATGCTTTGTGTACTGTGTTTAAAAATTTAAAACATTGTTGCATAGCAAATAGACACTGACTGGGGAAAAGAATCATTCCTGCCCGTTATTTAAAATTTAATAAAAATAGTGTGGTGAATCTAAAGAAGTTTTTATAAACAACTCTCCAAGCAGGAAATTTATTCTGTACTTGACCAGGAAGGATTTGTTTCATGGGATACTAAGTAAAAAAATTAGCATGAATCTTATTTTTACTTGACAATAATGGAGGTCATCCTGCTCTGTGGTGGTATTTCACAACGCCTTTAAGAGCTTAGTTCTCTTCTGTATGTGTACGTACGTCAATGCCCTCCTAAAAATGAAGTAAGAAAAATAATAAAATCGAATGCCGAACTGAAATTTTACTGAAGCTAATTCAGAAGCCCCGTCCACATTCTGTAATGTATTTATAAAGCTCTATTTGCCTTGTTTAGAAAGACCTTAAAAGAAATTTCATTTCCTAATAATTCTTTCTGTCAATTTCTAAACTTATATACGAACGTAGATGATCTCTAACTCATTCAAAATTGTAGATTTTTGAAACAGTGAGTTATGTTCCAAAAATTAGTCAACCCATTTGATGGTACCATGGTAAACCATGACTTGCGTTACCGTTTTCACGGCTCTGGACTAACAGTGATGCAAGAGTGAGTACGAATCAGAGTCAACCAATTTTTTGAGGTGAACTTTATTTATAAAGGCTTGAAATTTCACATTCTTTGTAATAGTATGCTACTGAAATCGAACTGGTATAAAAGAGATGCGAATTCTGGAACAAGAATTTCTTTAAAAATTTCCTCGACTAAATGAATTTTTTTAAATTTTGGGCATCTTTTAACTGTTTGGGAACTACGTATCAGTGTGAAAAAACATAAAGAGTTGGGAAGACATTGAAATAAGAAGATGGACACAAAATAAACCTATTTGCTGATCAGAATGAATGTCTTATTCAGAATATCACCAGAGCAAACACAGCAGAGTATTACAGGTGATGCTCTGTGAATGATTAATAGATCATATTTTGTTTGCTGATCCTTACTAGAATATTCGTGTATTGTGTATTCAAAATATTCGCGCAATATTAATTTCAAAATAAATTTAGTGTGGCGATATCACCTGGTTGATAACATTGTAATTTAAATTGAATAGAAATTCTTGAAATGGATACTTCAGAAAAGTTAAAGTTATTTTCATGAAACTGCAACGAAGCATATCCAATTTTTCCTGTTATTGAAGGGCTGGCAGCTGCTGCTGTGAGACGACATTTCGTATCAGTGAAAAAATACGTCCAGCAAGTACGACTCGAGGGTGTCATAAATTATACTAAGCCTCCGAGATAAAAAAAAAAGAATCTTCTGAGAGATAAAAAACAGATTTTTCCTACGCCTGCCTCCGTTAAGTACTACTTTAGTAGTTTTTTTAACATTCAAATTTAGATTCTGATATTTTTTGTACCTCAAACTACAAGCATAAATGAAAATTTTGTTCTGTAAATGTCATCAAACTTGAGGTATAAAGAACTGAAAGACAGAACTTGTATGCATTTGTTTACAGTGCATAGAGCTAATTTTGGTAGAAAGTATAACTCTTTAAGTTAAGCTCTTTTTTTCACGTGGATAGTACCTGCAAATTATTTTTTCTCGTCGATGATTGTAATTGCATTCGCTGTTCGAGCTAAGCCAATGACCGCATCTTAAACAACTCTTCGTAAGATTCACCCTTGTTTGTGGGTAGCAGCCAAACAATGGAGTAAATGGCTCGTTCCTTTTTCCATGTATATTGCATTGTGTTCTACTGTGTCCAAATAAACATAAAAATATGAATGTATTTTTAAAACTTCATGTTGAGCCACATACTTTGTAATTGCACGACTGTCTTCTATCTGATCGAGAGATGACTTATATATCTGATTCTTTGTAACATGAACTATATTTTGAGATTTGTTGCATCTAATTTCCTGTACTTCATGCACGATTAGACTTTGCATACGAAAAACACGTTTGAAGCACTGATTATGTTTCAGTTCAGTAATTAGACGCACAGTTACAGGCAATCCATTGTTTCCGAGAACACAAAGGACCTTTTCAAAAGAGCTCCGTGCGTTTGTTACGAATTCACATTTTTCATTCTCTGCTTTATTCCTACAAAACATACCTTCTTTCCTAGATAATAAGTACGTTTACCAGCCCATGTTTTATGTTTTTTATTGTCCTGAAAAACTAAAAAGAAACACAAATTTATGTTCATGACTTTTGAAAATGTTGTAACATTTTTCATCGAAAACATGCTCGGTTTAAAATAGGTGTTTGTGTTCAGTAGCAAACCTGCAAATATTTCAGGTAGGTGTCGAGTAATATTCTTCAAAAAAGTCCTTGCAAAACTAGGAACAAAAATTACAAGAATACATCATAAATCTAACGCCAGGAATATAATTTTTATATATGATGCATTCATCATAGTATATTGTTGAAGAAAACTATAAAAGTATAATATTTACGACATATGTATATAGAGAACAATAATTATGGGTTGTTCAAATGTTACTTCGAGTCGATTGTTCATTATTTCTAAACGATACAAAATAAAACTCTTAGAAGACAATGGGATATTACGAGACATCAATGAAAAAGTAACTTTAAAAAATGTCAGCAGAGATTGATTGCGCTTGGCTTTCTGCACATGTTGCTACTGCAACTTTTTTAAACTATGAATTTAGATTTTAAAGATATTATTCATGTCAGAGGAAGGGATCAATATATCTTGGAAACTACTGTGCAATTATGAAGTTGGGGACGTGGAGTTGGAGTTTGGTTTATTTACGGGCTCCTGTTTGGCAGAAGTTGGACTTCTTGATGTCGCAGAAGCCAAAAAATCCGTGCATTTTGGTAATATTTTCAGTGTAAGGGCTAGATCTGGTGTCATCCTTTTTGTGGGCGATGCATAGCGAGAGTTTAAGTTGAAAACCCGACCGTTGATGTGGTCGAGACTCGGTAACTTTACGAATCTTGAGCAACAGTCCAGTGCTCCTGACTGTCTCAATTTAAGCCACGAGACTGGCAACATAAATTTATTTGATGCTTCAGTTGCTGTTGAATTTCGTCTTCTGCCTGCCGCTGCCACAAGTATGTTGTGTCTACAGCCAGTAGTGCTCCATGCAAATACTGTTACGCCTCTGCCTACTCGGCAAACGAGGACTTCTACTCCGGCTGTAACGACAGCCAGAATTTAAAATTTAACTTAAAAACTACGCAAGTATATTTCTTTCTTTTAAAAAGAGGAAAAACTCCAGAGAAACCACTTTCACTGCACCCCTTCACCCAGCAACGTAACCTTTATACAACTCTTCGGAAATCCGATTCTATTTTAGTTTTAAGCTGGGCCAAATGGACTCGGTAAATGCATTTTTTTTCAATCATATATCACAAAAGGATCAATTTGGTTTGAATATAATGTTGGAGTGCTCACTTTCAAGTCTCAATAGTATGCTAATTTTTCAGACGCTGTCTGAGTGAAAGAAATTAATGGAACTCATTAGAATTCAAATGCCTGTTTTCTAAAATGTAAGCCATAAGGTGATTGAGTGCAGTTCTCTTCGATTTTCAAGTGAAGATATTCAATTTAATTGCAGATCAGATGTTATGAAAATCGAATCTTCTAACGTATTGTCTCAAGTGGAACGAAATTAACTTAGAATTAAGAACTGTCTTATCAAATACTCAATGAGACAACCATAATGTGAACTGTGTGGCGCCCAAGGTAATATTTGGCTCTTAAAAACCCTGAAATTTCAAGTGATAGAGTCAGTTCTAAATTGTCGCTCTACGCAGCGAGGGGTAAAGCCCTTTCAAATAGACCCAGTTAATCTAAAGAGAGGTTCGTATTCAAATGAAGCCATTTAGAGAAGTTATGAGCAGTTTTACCCTATGTACCAGCTTTTAGTTTTGCATGTCATTTGTCAGGACAATTCACCCGTTAAGTAGAAACTTACGAGTAATTACGGCACAAACTAGAGTGATTTTTCTTCAGTGTCCAACTCACACATGGATTCAATTTCGGTAGACGTTCATACATTGCGCACAGAAATCACACTATTACTTCAATCTCATCTTTTACGAGCATCAGAGGAGAGAGACTCCAGTTTCAGCAGGTGGTGAAGTACTGCAGTTTTTGATGGACGTTGATACTACAGATGAGCGCTCTCTGCAATGGTAAATTGGATGATGTTTGTAATGCGTTTGCATCATGCTGCGTTAATCCGAAAACAAAGAGAATCGATTTGTATTCTGCTCGGCAGAATGTGTAAAGGTTCGTTTCAAAGCATTGTTTCTGTTACCATTTTCATGGTGTGAGTAGCCATTCACTTTGTTTCAGCCTTCACATTAGGAGTCTCATCAAATGTGGCTTTAATTAATTTTCCAATGCAGCTGTGAGCACAAATGCTAAAACGATACGTACGGTCATTTTCTCTTGTGTTGTTTCTGGTTATAATAGAATAATGCACAAATTTTTTCTTCAATTTAGAATGCTTGTATAGGAACATATTACTGCTGCTCTTAGGAATACGCTCGTATAACATCAGACTCTTCATTCACACGTGGTAGTTTTACAGGATATAGAGTACCTTATTCGATGAAGCGAACCTACCATTTATTGAATGGAGATTTATAAATTCTTCATATATTTTTATGACACCTCTTCTTCAAGTTTATGAGCTCACTGGACCTGTAGAACCTTCCTCCAGGCGATGCATGAGCTTGATAGCCCACGACATTTGGGTGATAAAGTAGCCTACCTCTTCAGTCAAATTTTTTGTCTTCGCATAAAAAAATAGCTGCACTTTACAGAACAAGAAATTTGTAATATGCCCATGTACTGGCAAATTGAGAGCTAGATTTCGGATGGGAGTATTGAAGAAATGAGCTGCAAATTTTAATCTCAATAAAGAAACAGGTGTGTCATGAGTTGGATGAAAATTATTCATTCCGCTAAACCTTTCGGACGACTAAAACACAATTACAACATATTATTCACAGGCTGCTCTTAGTTTCACGCCAAAATATTGTGGCCATTAAACTGTCCGAAGTTAATACATTTTCCTTACTTTCACTTCGGAAAATTATGCAGTCGGACCAAATGTTAACACGAAGCGTCCAGATGTTTTTCTCGAGCACAGAGAATGTTAAGTTCCCAACCAGAACACCATCACCGAATTGTCTGTTTTTATCAGCCGAAGCTGACAAATATGAATCAACATGAACGAAATGAATGAGCGTATCTAATTGACTTCGGCGGCTGTAGCATGATTTTTACCATTGATTGAGACAGGTGCTATTAGAGTAATTGTCGACCAAAGCCAGCGTTGGGCGAGCTTCCACGCGTATAGATCATGGCTGTGTATGGCAGTGTCTCATTAAGCACTAATTACGCCTCGTTAGGGTACAGAATGCAGTTACTGACCATCACACTCGTAGTTCCAGGGACCCTAGTTTTCCGACATACATACATGTAGGCGAGTATGGACTGCTGATCAGCATCCAGCTTTCGACCGTGTCTTCCGGTATTAGATACAAATCACCTCAAAACGTACGTTCTCACCTCTGTTCTGTTTGGTAGCATGCTTATATCATCGATTAACTCATTGTGGTAACAACAAAGCTCTCAGTATTCGTAAACAGTTTAAATTTTTCTCGATAAAAGTTTGTTCACAGTCGAGTTCGTGTTCTGAAATCATGTTTGATTTTCACTTTCTGTAATTTCGCGACGCTGAAAATTCTCATCTCTGTTGGTATTTAAAAGCGTTTAATTTGTAGACATGTTTTCTGAAACTTAAGACGCACAAAGATCCAATAGGTCTTGATGAAGATAATTGGAACAAAAATTTGCGAGCAATAAAAACTCAGAAAATAAATTTTTATATCGTGTCTTTAAAAATTGTGCTGTAAGCTAGAAATGAATTGTAAAAATTCACATTAATGCTAGTATTTTTGTAAAACAAAGTATGTGCTGAAGTTCAGGTGAAATATTTTGAAATTTTCTCAAATATGGAAATGCTAAAATTCATATTAATTCAGGAGCTGCATTTTTCTAAATTTTCATTCCGGATCAGTTAATGAAAAATTGAAATGAATTCATTGTGAAGTAAAAATATTCTTTACTTTTCGAAATTAGTTTTTCCTTTGGGAAAATTCACCCATGTTTATTCATTAGCACAAAATTAGGTCACAAAATAAATAATGTTTTTCTTAATTCTATGAGAAATAGCTGCTACGTGCAATATATCCCTTAGTTCAAAATTATCTCGTGGGATTTTATCAAAACTTTGTGTGTCTGCATTCAAAACTAAGCACTAACTTGTGCATAGAATTACTTTGCTGATTTTGTTCATCTTTCCGAGCGACTAAAATATCCATTGTAGCGATTTTGAAAAAATGTTCAAGTTCCAATGATGTTAGTTTTTCTGAACGACTTAAGTGCACTTATAGAGAGCACAAAGAAAACGTTCAGGTTCCAGTACTATTACATTTATAAAGTTATTTCCTAGCTATGGTAGCTATTATTGGATCGATTATAAAGTAGAAATAGAATTTAGAATAGTGACTTCACCAATGACTAGGCTGGCTACAATCAAAATTAAACACGTTTTCCCTAATAAAAATAACATTTAAATATGAACTAACATTAGTAATTTCAAAGCACAAGTTTTGATGCAATATATTCGTACCAAATAAATCACTTTATGAATCGAAAGTTTAAAATAATTCCAATAATTTCCTTCCTCGGAAATCCCTCGCTTCTATGATTTTCTTTTCCATTGCCGACTTATGAGAAAATTCTTAATCAATTCATCATTGAATACGGAGTCGAAGAAAGAAATATCCATGTTCGTTGATTATTTTTGCATGCGATCAGCTCTGTAACGTGTCATTACTAATATTAATAAGAGAATTTCTCGCTTATTTTCACTTTCTTCAAATGTGTTCTCAACACACTTAGTCAAACACTCGAATAAATGTTTACAGTTACGTGTAATGTGTTTGTGGTGGGTTGTGTCCGTGTAATTCGCAGTTACGTGGGGTGTGGTTGTGGTGGATTGTGTCCGTGTAATTTACAATGACGTGTGGTGTGGTTGTGGCGGGTTGTGGCAGTGGAATTTACAGTAACGTGTGGTGTGGTTGTGGCGGGTTGTGGCAGTGGAATTTACAGTAACGTGTGGTGTGGTTGTAGTGGATTGTGTCCGTGTACTTCGCAGTTACGTGTGGTGAGGTTGAGACTGGTTGTTAGAGCCTGAGGAGGTGATGAAAAATGATGCGCATTTGTTTTCTAGATCGAGTGGTGCCTCTGGGTCTGAAGTGATTCATCCATCATGACTAGAGCAAAAATCTTTTGTAGTACAATATTAGCGCTCAGTTTAACTGGAAAGTAATTTCTGAGCTGCAATGGAAGCTTGATGTAGCTGTGGTGGCCAAGTGTAGAGGTACATAGTAGCAGATGGCTTGCATCTCTCTGTAAATAATGCTTTTCAAGTTCCCAAAAACAATGACCTTGTTTAGTATACAAAGAAATACAATTGACCACAGCAGATTATTTTTAGGCCAATAAGAAAAAATTTAAAGCCTGTATTGAATGCGTTTACTGTGGCTGAAAATCAGTTTTAAAACATTTAAATCTTCATTTGCATTCCAGGCACATATTTAATTTGAGAGAATACACGTATATTTGCTTCTATAGATGATTTGATTTATCCAAAAATCGTATTTCTAAATTAATAAGTTGCTAACTGTATTTCAAAACACACTTATTCTCCTCGAATTACTTCAAAGTCGGAAACAAGTAAAAATTATAAGAGGTTTCGAGTCTGACAAAATATCAATAGTCGTTTGCGCTCTAAAGTTCCAGCAAGAATATTAAGTTCTAGGTTTTATCCCACTCTCCCAACTGTTCTTTCTGTTTAGTATTCAACAAGATCTGCAATAAGTTTTGAAGGTTACTCTCTTAAGGTTTTGATGTTTCGAAACTTAGAAGCCTTCATGAGAATTTCAACGGAACTACAGCCCAACGAATGTTCATATTCTTATTTCAACTTACTTAACAACATGATTAAACATAAGTTTGATGTGACATTTACGGTATTAAATTACTTCTGAAACCTTATATTTTTTGGTGGCAGATATCAGCTTATTTAATCAGTGGGCATCACCTTTTAGTTTTTAGTGTGCCACTAATGTCAACATCCAATATTTCAGTGCAAATCAACCTACGGAATTGTATTTTACATGCACTTGCTTAGGACACTAAATTTTCCTCGTAAAATCAGCCTGTCTAAGCTTAATTATCAAAAACCCCAACTTTATCTCTACCGTGTATTGTTCTTAGGTGAAGCTCAAGGATTCTGGAAAGTCAGATCCAGCTACTTTTGAAGCTCGTCCCTCAGTGCGGATTTCCATGAAAATTTCAAGTTTGTCAGAAGTAAACAGCTTGAGTGAGATGGCTGGTATGAGGAGCCATTCCCACAGGCGGTCTGGAGAGCTTTTACAAAGTAGCTCTTGTTTTCTTAGAAGCTGCCAGCAACGATCAATGCAAAAAATAAAATTATAGTGTTTTGACGAAGAAATTCGATTGAAATTGTATAATTCTGGAAAATGTACGAAACTTTTTATCAATTTTCAAAAGGGAAAAGGAGTTACATAAATCGGATTCTTCAAGTTTCAAATCATTATAATGTATATTTCATGTAGTGAAGTACAAATAATATACTTAATTATTCTCGTCTCTGTGAAAAGAGTAGCTGTTACGTGAAGAGAGCATTATAATTTCAAATAGACTTCTCAGTACTCTCGTTCTCGAGGTCTAGCTATTGAATACATAAGAACGTTATGCCTCCACGTGTTTAATATCCTAGGCACATGTGTCGAAGCTTCTTAACACCAGTGAAGAAGAATCGTATTCTATTTGACTGTCAGCAATGCGCGTTCTTCATTGCATGTAGGTCACATTGAATTGTAAAACAATATTGAATGTGTAGGTTCCTCTATGTGTACAGTGATGATCCAGTAAATCAAGCAGTGCAGCAGAACGCAAGTAACGAGGCTTCAGTCGTGTTGTGTGTACAGTACATTTACAGAAACTCTCCACAATTTGCTGCCCTGTTTTTATTCCTACGGCTTCATGATGAACAAAGAGTCCGGTGCAGTTTTAGCAAGCTCTTCGCAACGGTTTGTACAGTCTACTACGCCTTTTCGGTTCTCAAATTCTTTCACTTTAATCTTGAAAAAGCGCTCAAACTCTAACAAGACCGCAAAACTTTTGGTTTCTTCTAACAACTTGACTATTTAGTTTTTATAGGGGCTGAGGAGTTCGAGAAGTTTTCTTGGATTGGGCCCAGAAGAAAATGCTCTCGTATTAGTCGTTTTATGATGAATAATCGGCAATTTGATCGACAGGAACTTGGCGAGCTGAACTTCCCTAAAGACTGAGATGAAGAGCTCGTGCCGCGAAAGCACAGCTTGGGTATCTCTTGCCAAACTTCTGAATAAATCTTCATGAGCAATGATCAATTCAAGAATCAGGCATCAAGCCTAACGTTTTCTTCTTCCCTTAAAACGTGATAAAAGATAAATGCGTCTCTGTAGGATCTGTGTCTGGCATCCACATGAACTTCGGGGGACCATCCATTTTAGAAGAAAGTTAAGGTTGGTCAGTCAGCTTAGAATCTCAGACAACGTCCGTGAATTTCCCGCCTTTCTCTGTATTAACGAATAAGCTATAATGCTAGAAATTCCTCACATTTGTGGGCTGGGTTTCTCAATTTATATTTTATATTAATTAAAAATCAAGCAGATGAAGCCTAAGATGCTAAGAATTCAAGATAGAGTCAATCTTTCTTTTCTATGCATACATGGTTATTAATATGCTTGTCTGTCAGCATTTATTGATGCAGTAAGAAAGAGTCAATAATTGCAGTAAAGAGTCAGTAATTTTTACAGTGTAAAAACTAATTGGTTAGTCAGTCAGGAATTACTTGGGATTATTGAATGAATAATTCATTGTTATACTAGTAATAGCCCATACAAAATTATATCAAACACTACATTCTATTTGAATGAACAGACATTTTTCCATGACGATATCTCCAAATTATGAAGAATTAAATACCCAATGTAATCCAGGAACGGAAAATGAAAAATTGCTTTAATATCACTGATTAAATCAGCTTTCAAAAATTTTCTGGATATTTAAACTATCATAGTACTTGAGGTGCAGCGGAATCTTTATTTATTTGTTAAATCTTCATTTTACAGAAATTTGGAAAGAAAATGAACTTTATGTATTCGATGAATTCCCAAAATTTACTTTCCCTAGGAATGACGCTAAAAATAGCCTTACAGAACCATAGAGCAATTATCGACCTTCATAAGTAATGGCCCAGAAAATCTCCCATTGCAAGCTCAATGAGAAAGCAATTGCAGAAACTACAGAAACTTGTTGCTTATTGGCCCTCGCCAGCAAATGTCCCTACTCACACAGACTACAAGTTAACGATCTGAAATCAAAGTTTGGTGCCGCTGATCGCAGAGTTTGTAATAATTGCTTGTACTGACATCAATGTTAAGGATAACTGCATATCAATCAATCTCGACTGATGTTTCTACCCGAAAAGACAATTACGAAAGCGTTAAGCATGTCAACATTTCGCAGTAGTTGTCAACAATTAGACTAGGAAGGCTAAGCATTGAAATTGTTCGAGTTTAATTAAACCATGAAACTACTCGGGAAATATTTCCGAAGTCCTAAGTTTTGTTTTATGCATTAATGTTTGAATTTTAAACTAAGGAATCTTCATTCTTGGATTTCCTAAACAGTTCTTCAGCGCATTATTATAAATAAGATGAAAGTACGCCATTGAGATGTTATTGCAAGAATTTTATTGGTTTATTCACTTTTCACAACATGTATTTTATTAGGAACATGTATTAATTTATAAACTTTTTGTTCCTCTTATTTGTTTGCATAAGTTTTTTTAAATACAGTGAGGTTTTGGCACTGCATTCAAATGAGCAACGCAGTGCAACTTATTCCTGTCACCAGATGTCTTGTCGCAGCCAGTGATGTGAAGAAAAATATTTCCAAGACATTTCTTCCAGTGACATCAACAGAAGTGCTGTTGGTCGAAGTCCTTATCAAAGAAAACATTCAAAACTGCAGCACAACTTTGGGGAAACACAGTTTGTTGTCAAAGAAGGGTAACAGAAATAAAAGTCCAGTTCACTTCAAGGTACGTCAGAGCTCGACTGTTGCTAAGATCACAAGTTGGATCAAAAGCCCTGAATACTTTGGAATAAGAGTCTCTTGATGTGAACGATGTGGGTGTTCGTTGCTTTGCTAAACTTTCAGTGAAAAGGTTGTGTAGATGTATTGCAGCTCCATGACTAAGATCCCAACAGTCCTTTGCTTGAAAAGTTTCAGCAAGGGAAGGCTGTGACGACTAATGTACGTACTTATCATGTGTGGGACACCGACCATCTGCACTTCTTGAGATCCGTTAACATTTAATATACGTGAACGTTCGCACATTCAGCTGTTTCCCCCTTTTTGTTTTAATGTTTTTGATTTCTTTCTTCTCGATACTTTCATCGAGAAAGAAGCTTAAATTTTCGTTCGAAATTTTGATATACTCGTATGTACTGTAATGTACAAAATTTTGTTGAAACAAAAATAACTGTCCATTTGCCAATTCCAACAGGAAAAGGAGTGCTAATGTGAGTGTTGAGATGAGAAACTAATTCCTGCAAGAGCACAACACGTAAAGAGCGCAATTTTTTTTCCTTTATACAATTTGGCACAGAATAAGGAGAATATAAACAAGTTGCTGAGTGCATCCACTGTCTTCAATTCTGTGGGTAAAACCTGTATCAGCAAACAAGTCCAGTTTGCATAAAAAAGAAACGGAAAAAGAAAGCAGTACAGTGATGTCCAAAACAACTGCAGGTGCGGTTTAGAAGTAGATGTCTAATGGTGAAGTGAGCATCTGTTTTTGAGTTTAAAGAAAAACTACTTTCTGTCTGAAAATTTATGCTCTGACAGCAAAAACAGCAGCCTGGAGTTACTGTACATCCAATAGAAACGCGGCCACAGCGACCAGATAGCGTCACTTAGGTATTCTTTAAAGTGTTTTTGCAGACTGATGATTGCGGTTGAGTGCATTTAATGTTCCATATAGTATGAACAGGTAAAAGTAGAAACTGTTTTCTGTTTCATCGTTCCGGTTATAGGACAAAGTTTTTTTTTCATAGTCAGAAACTTAAAGTTTCTTTTCTACCTGACTGATTGGCGCTTTTGTGTGATGAAATAAACAGTTAAAATAATTCAAGCTGATTTTGAGAAGAGGGAGTATGACTGAGTTCAACTTGTTCAGGGCTAGACTTTATTACTTCATCTGCCGATTCGGCACCGAAGTAAACATCGTAGATGTACTTGGGGCGAATTTAATGATGTCAAAATATAAATATCGTGAGCATGAAACATAAAAGAGCTTCTTTTCTTATCACTTCAACAGTCCTAGTGGCCCCGCTTCTGTTTAAAGGGGAAAATACCAAGGTTTATTGATGATAATCTCCTACAATAATGTTAGGGGAAAATTGAAAGCATGAGTCCTACTCGAGGTGAGCATATGATGGTGCGCCAGATTTGATAATAAAGTCTGTTAGGTAAAGCAAATAATGACATAATTATTGTGAAACATAAAGATAAGTCACTGCAATTCTGCAATCGTAACTCTGAAGCCCTGAATGCCTGTCTGATCATAAATAAAATTAAATGAGGTTTGGATTCGAGTTCTAATATTTACAGGGCCATTTTAAAGTGCATAACAAATTGAATTACTATTCAATTCTAGAGTTTATTTTTACATGACGTTGCTAAAATTACTTGTTTGGCGTAGACTATGCGCAGTAAATGATAATTCCAAATGATTTTCACCTAATATGGTTGCCAGTATAAGATTTTTGTACGTTCTGCTGTGAAACATTACCAAGTTAATTTTTTTTCAAATACAGTTCTTGCTGCTCACCAATTACAAAAATGCTTCACAATATGTTACATTTTCTGTAAAAAATTAACGATATGACTGAACTGCACTCATGAAAATATTTTTTTGCAATACGTACTTTAGGCTTAAGGCTCATTTCTATGAATACATTTCTTTCAATTGAGTTTTTGAATAATTTTTTGTCTCTTCTCGAGAGTCTTCAATCTGCGACGTTACAAAAAAGATGATGCTGTCAATTGAATTCCGTGATCTTAAATTCAAGCCTCTAGGAAAAAACCTGCTTACGATTATGGCTTCTAGAATGCAAACGAACGGTTGTGAATGGTCCATTTATCGTTGAATGTTTTGCAACTCTTGTGTAAAATATTTCTGAACATATGATGTTTTTTGCCTGTGAGCGATGATGTTAGTAAAAAATAAAATATGGGTCATATATAAGCATATTTTTTTTTTGATATTTTACACTCGTTAACTATTTGATATTTCTGACTCCTGCTAAAATTGTGTTCATAAGCTCATGCTGACACGCTTTTCATAAGTTTGTCATTTCGATTGAAATGACAAAAGGAATTTTTGTAGAATATATTGATGCTAGTCTGGAAGGAATTTATTACACAGTCCTGGGAAGATTTTCAATTAAGGATAGAGCAATTTTCGTCACACATAGAGTAGTTCAATCTCTGATGCAACCATTAACATGTTGGCCACCTCATCCGTTTAAATTTTCAACCAAGCTATTTCAGAGCAGCAGCACCCCTAGTGAAAATTCTTTGGGCAAATTAAACTCCAATGACATTTCAGTTTGACTTCATTTCAACTCTTATCAACGTACCACCACTTCATTATTCGAATCGCACGAAAAAATTTCCTCCGTATTTGATTTGCTGGTGGTGGCAATGTTCCTTCGAAACTAATAATTGAAATGAACGGACAGCGATGCGTAATTTCGGCTGAAGTGACAAGAAGTACTCGCTGTCGGTGGTGCAGAAGCTCACGTAGGAACAGGAAAGTTTTTGATACAGCAGCACGTGCTGCGGATCTTGTCTCCGTGCGTCTCTCCAATTTGGTCCGGCGTCCAAAGTTCCTGTTTTTCTTACATGAAAGATGTTTCCTTTTACGGAATTTTTTCAGCATTTGATAGTGTCAAGACTAACTTAAGTACTGGTAGGTATGTGTATATGAATGTATTTTTGCATATATGTTTATATGGATTGTATGTATGTATGTACGTATGTTTGACCTGCGGATATGATGGTTTAAATTTCAAATTCCGTTCCCTTATAATACATAATATCCTGTCAAAACCCCCCACCTATGTAAGTCTTCGTTCTTCAATAGGAAGCTTAGAAAAATACCTTTTTATAAAACTTAATAGAAGCACCATACATCATAAAATTTCACATGAATAAATTACTAAGTAATTAGAACCAAAAACTATAGTACTTAGTTGGAAACTAAAATACTTTGGTTTTGCGCCGTTTTCGACGCTCCGTTTCGAAATTTTCAACAAGTTAAGATCATTCTAACGATTTCAGAAGCCTTTACGAGTGCATGCGAGATAAATAAGAAAAATATTTGGTCACTGAATTTAAAATATCATGGAATGATTTTCAGGCCTCGTTTCGAAGATTTCTATACGAGAAGGATTTTTTTGTGAAATGTCAATGATGATTAGTATCACGAACGATTTTTATTCTAGTTGCTCGTTGAAAATATTCGACAATAATTTTTAATGCAATGCATTTGTTCAAAATTTCTCATAGCTTCTGAGTACAGAACACAGTCACTCTAGCTCGAACGTGGTGAAAATTTAATTTTTGTATTATTTGAGAGCTATTTTCAAAGAAAAGACCGCTGTGTAGACACTCATTGAAGTCCGTTCAGTAGGCGCGATGCTGAAATACTTATTTTGAATTATCAATTTAAACCGTCATTTACGAATAAACTAGCGTCTTTCAATCCAATGAAATAAATAATTCATAATTTTTTAGATGCATGGATTAACTGATTAGTCTGCAGGTGAGTACGGACTACAGCATACCTTATTAAAGGTGGAGCTAGAAAAAAATTATGCATAACTTCGACTTCATTTTAACACAATAGTTAGGATTCAACTAATATGAACACGTTAGTCTTTATTCGTTAACAAAAACGATGGTAAAATTGCTCTAGATTTTCCATTTTTAGTTTCTACTTTAGTTAAAGCAAATGATGGACGAGTTTTTGTTCACATAAATATTTATTGATTTGCTCGAGGCGTTGACTCTGTTATTTTAAACATGATATAACTTAGCAGTTATTTGATTCTTAAAAAAAGCTATCTATAAAATAAAACTCAGGATTGTAGTCATTGAACCTCTTAGCATTTAGACTCAGTAGATTTTAAAATCATAATTCATAAAACTCAATTTCACCAATGTGACTAAAAAAATTGCTTAAATACCATACACTGTGAGCTACTCACTTTTTGACTACCCATTACTCATAAACTTCATTTTGATTAAAGTGTTTTTTGACATAAACACAAGTCTAATGAAATGAATTAAAGAAAAAAAGTTCAATATAGGAAAATTAAACGTTGTAGAACAAAACTATAATATTCTCGCTCTAGTCTAGTCTCCCTCTAGTAACGGGTAGGCAAGGAGTGAGCACATATTTTCAGGATGCCTTGTATTGCCGTGGAGGCGCGCGGCACCGACGCTGTAAACTTCAACCTCAGAACGATGGAGCGCATTCTTGTTCTGCTTCAGCGAAAAAACACCATCGCTCCTGATAATTTAGTCTAGAAACTGCGGGGCCGAGGTAAGACTGAAGAAAAAGTCGTCACACCAGTGGCGCCAGCGAACGTCAGCCCGTCAGTGTGCTTTATTGCCTGATTATTAACCTAAGCTGCAGCCTTGTGCAGGCTGCCTGTAGCAGACCATGCCTGATTGCAGCCTTGCGTAGGTTACCTGTAGCAGACCATGCCTGATTGCAGCCTTGCGTAGGTTGCCTGTAGCAGACCGTGCCTGATTGCAGCCTTGTGCAGGCTGCCTGTAGCAGACCGTGCCTGATTGCAGCCTGGTGCATGCTGTCTGTAGCAGACCGTGCCTGATTGTTAGCCCAAGCAGCTGTAGCTCTGTGTGTAGAATGAATGTTTATGTTTGTATATGCTGCTCAGTGTCTGTCTCAGAGACTAAAAATGGAGCAAATACTAACTGTTTTGCACATTTGGATGGAACACAATTTCTATAAAGAGGAAGAAAAAACAATGTAAAAATTTAATTATTTTATATTTTCACACTCGGTGCCCCTATCATCTCGTTAAATAAGCCTACCTGATTTATTTTGATGTAGATCATAATCATTTCCATTTCAAATGGATAATTATTCTTTCTTGAACTGATATGGTCAAATTGCGTATTTATGCTAGCTATTATACTCTCATTCATCTTCGAAAACTCATGCACTTGTTATCTGTTTTTAATTCATTATAACCACAATCCTGTTCTAACGCTTTCATGAAAGTTAGGCAAGCTCTGTTTTCGTTCCACGATGTGTTAGTAACAGTGAGAAAAAATATATTTTATTTCTAATGTACAAAAACTTACAAATTATTGCGTAAAAAATAACTATTTTTTTTCATCATCAACGATTAATTAGTACGTATAGACTTGTTTTGAAAGGAAGTAACGAGACTGACATCTGGTAGAAGTCTTGTATTTTCTATTATGCATCTCAATTTTCGCCATTAACATCATATTTACGATGCCATTCAGTCATCTCTGTTGCCCACTCCGCTGGCTGCGCGGCGGTATACGTCACAGAAGTTCACAAGCATGACCATGTGTTGTGCCCGATGTTATCTTCCTTTGCCCAACGTGTACTGATAGTTCCGATGCCATCTCGTTGCGTTGCCGCGTACAGCAATTACAACTTTCACTGGGAGCAGAACTAAGACTGTCTGGAGTTGCAAAGACCTGCACGGACGTCGTGTACTTACGCATTTGCTTGATTCGATGTCCAATGTCTTTGCAGTAATCTTCTGCTATTTATGTACTAAAACAGTTATCTCGGTCGGTGTGCAGTTTCTTTTCAGCAATATCCTGCGATATCATCTTTCTCTACACAAACAACGCTCACGTTCTAGCCAATTGATCTAGCCATAAAATTCAGTTTGAAAGAACTTGGACAGGAGTCATTTTGCTTCGGTAAATCCTGTAATAATATTGTGTCCCTATTACGTACCGAAACCTAAGGAAAAATAAGTTTGCCTTACTCTGAATAAAAAGAATTTTTGTGCCATAACGATTGGCAGATATGTATTAGTTTTAACGTAGTTCATTATTATTCCATAGTACGCACTTTCTAAGCGCCATCGGAGCAATCGTTGTATAATAAGGTTTATGAAGTGGTTTCCTATGTACTCTATCCAATATACCAGAGAGTATGAAAATTATAAAATATTTGATTAATAAATTCTTAAGACTGATGTTAAAAACTCAAAAATTGATGCATGACGTTTGCAGAATATTAAAACAAAGCCATCTCGGGAATAAACCTTTCAGAAAAATAGCACATTTTTTCCTGATCCATTAACGAGACTTTCTTGGCAAGCCTTGCCTCTTAACTACGACATCCTCTAGAGAGATGCACATTAACTACACCCTCCATCAACTCGATAAAAACAAAAACGAATTCTGTGAAAGTCTTCCTGCTAAACAGCCTCGATGATGTTTGTTTGCTACTTGATTCAAGTAATTCAAGTACTGTTTCTTGCAACCGACTTGTGCCGCTGCTCAGCTTGCGACTTGCTTTGTCCACTCATCAATTGCTAAAAAAAACGAGACTGCCTTGCCTGGCTGCGTCTGCTATTAAACAGGAATATGGACTTGAAGATCGGGCTCTGCAATATTGCTGGAACTCGCGAGAAAATTTGTTGCTACGACATAGAGCAGTTGAAGTGGTTTGGAGTTTCGTGCCTAGATCTGTTTCTCAGCAAACATCGTTTCATATAGATTAATTTCGTCTAAATATAGCTATAGCGCTAAAACCCTTTCAAAAAAAGTACACTGAGGTTTGCTCTCGTGATGTTGAGTTTTAGAATTCACGTGGGAACTCTCTGCATTGGCAGGTTTGTCTTGAAACTAAATTTGGCATTTCACGGCTGTTGGTATGGCAGAGAATTCCGGGTTTTTTGAGAGGACGATTCCCGGTGTGTAATGTGAATAGGAATTGCTGAATAAGAGGCGCTAAAATGTTCGGGCCAGAGTCTGGGGCGTTTCATTCCTAATGAGAAGCTCGAATGAGCATTGCTTTCAGCAGCAGCTTCCGCACTCGTAGTCCGTTGATACGCAGTCTGTGACGGGATTTTAAAACGCTTAAAAGCCTGAGCTAAAATATTCGAGGACAAAAATTTAGATGACATCCTGTCGTGAGGGCCCCTTGGGTTCAGATGAGTGCTTCCGTGTAAAGCAAACCCTGACCATTGGAAAAAATATATTGCGTAAAAAATGATTAATTTTAGGCTTAGTGTTCAAATGAAACGTCTGAATTTTAATGAAGTGTTTTGCAGTCTAGAACGTAGTACGATGGATTGAGTTACATGTAATTCAAATGTACATTCAGTATGTTGGCTTCATATCAAATTTATCACACGTAGGTAATAGATTCATAAACAATTTCATTTCATTATTACTTGATGTTTATTATTACTTTATGAATGAGTATTCTCTTTTAGTGATTGTTCACTATATATTTAGATATTTTTACAACTATTTCAGACTATTTTCGAGTAGAAGCCCTAGTAAATTGGAATGGACTGATAACCTGGAAATGTAAACGATAAATACGAACCGCTATAAAACTTCAAAACTTAAACAGCAAAGGAATACCAAGGAAGCAGGTGTAGTAATCTATGTAGATACGAACTGAAAAAACGGTAAAGCAATAATTTATTAGTACAAGTTTTTTATGCATGGGAGTTTGTAGTTTAGCCCACGCTAATAGTCCTACATATCATTGCTTAAAATGTTGCAAAAAATATCTATGGATATAGTATTACAGAACGCTACTTTTTGAATGGATAATTGCTTTTCGAGGATTTAAGATGGCTATTCGCAATGCTAACAATGTATATTGAATGACGCAAAAGTTTTTTCTAAAAATTGGTTTTTGTATCGACCAGTGATATTAGTCCAACAAGATTTAAAGAGTGAATTCATGATCAGATGAGGTAAAATTCAAATTATACTAACTTCAATATTGTAATGCATTATAAATCTACAAAATTTAAAAGGAACAGTGAACAGATTTAATAAAATATAAAGGCTATTTATCAACGTAACATTCCTTGCACTTTATGACTTCAAAACACGATCATTTGTCGATTCAGTCAATTTCTTTATTGTAACGGCACCAATTTCGATGCGACTACTATGGTATTCCATAAGTTTTGTTTCGAAATAAATTGCCGACCATCAGCATAAATTTCTCCGTTAATGATGGACCAGAATTTTTCTATTGGGTTAAAATCCGGCAAATTTACAGGCCACTCCATAAAATTGTCGACTTTGAATCCCAACGAAGCCATATATTTAGTGGTTGCTTTGACTGAATGTGAAGGTGCATTGTCTTGCGTAAATAGTATTTTTTTCCGGAGTGACAAAGGCTGGTCTTCAAACCGAGGTAAAAGTATTTAATTCAAAACTTCACAACATGAAGCTGAGCTAATTTTAACACCACTGGGAATTATTACGGACCCTGTTAGTAATTAGGAAACCGACTAATATATTTTTCTTCAGAATGATTGTTAATGACACAAACTTCACCACACTACACATTACTGATGGCTCAAGAATACTGCATGACATCCTGCAAAATCAAATAATCAAGCACGTCAAAATCAACATTGAGCGCCACTGGATGCACACCATTACGATATGATGCCTAAGCCCCCAATTCTAAAAGATCAATTACATTCCTAATCGTTATGAACGGATTTTCCAATAAATCAATGTCTGCGTACAGACACCAATTGGTGTATTCACGTGAGTTTAGAAAAACTGTCGTGTTGTCGTCCAATTAAAAGCTCTGGTGGACTTCGTATTTTTATCAGATCCAGATTTTTATTTTATTTAGATGTGATGCTGCAACAGCCCGGGATGCTTGCAGTAGCAAAATTTAGTAACGAACAAAACAGATGCAAAGATTGACATTCAAACCCAGAGCTAAATTGGTTCACTAACATTTGTTTGTGTTGAGATTATCAGGATACGATTCTATGACAATGTTGCGCATGCTAACATTTCCGTTTGATACAAATTTTTCATTCCATGGCGGCGTAGTTTGATTGATAGAGAGGAATCAGGCTATGAGCTGGGTACATGTTGAACTGAATTCTGTGAGAATTTCAACTTCAGAACTCATACACTTAGTTTTGACTGTTACCAAGAATGCGATGGCGTCTGTGATATAAAGGCAAGTCTGCTATCAAGTTTAAATATTTTGAAGATAAGTTACTTAAATCTTTGTTTGCAGTATTCACAGTGATGAACAATCAATTGCGTTGCAAATTTCCCTTTATTTATCAATATATGAATCCTGATTGTTAGATAAATCGTTCATTTTCCATGGAAGTGAAATCAATTATCGAAGTAATTATCCGACCCAAGAATGGGCCAGAAGGTTCGTTCCTATAGCCTCATTCTATTCTATTCTAAAGTTTTACTTGAATGTACCGCGTATGTACCAACTGAAAGTCAGGTTTGAAAAATTTAGCGTAATGTGCGTGTCAAAACAGTGTCTTAACCCTTTAGCGACAAATTTGTTTTTCTAGTTTCTACGTGTAAGCTCACAAAGACCGTCTGTACACTGATGCAATGAAGCACGCTGAGAGCCAGGCAGCCAAAAGAACGACGCTGTAACATGCCGCCGCGTTCAAACCTAGTAGCAACCTCATATTGCTCACTGTTTAATTATTAGAACAATTCTCCCAAAGACTGTAAAAGAGGACCGTATGGTCCTTTTCGTCACTAAAGGGTTAAAGCATTTGAAAGAGTAGGATTAAAATGTTAATCCAGCTTCAGAAAAAATTACCAGTAAGAAGAATTTCTATTATACATTGTAGATGCCACGTTAGGAATCTATCAGACTTTTGCAGCATTGAAATTTAAATTCAATTATCTGATGATTTCAAGTATGTATTCATTCTTAGTAATTTTGTGAAACAAATACTCTTTAACGAAAATACTTTTTCTGTTTCACAATTTTCGGGTATTGTCGGTATTTTCTTTACGTCGTGAAATTATCGAAGTGGTCTCGAAGCTAGAAAATAACACGAATTGCTACATAGTAATAGTTCATGAAGAACAGACAAAGATCTTGATGCAAATACGCGAAATCATTCCAAGTGAGTTCCAGTGAGCCAGAAAACAATTTACTGCCCGAATAAATTGCTTCGACGTAAAAGGAAGAGACCCTTACGATTGAAGAAATTTCCATTTAGGGTCGGTGCAGGGCGAGAGCAAATTCTAATAATTCTCTCATGGCCGATTCCCTTCTAAAGACACCGCGACTTCTTATTCCGGTGCCATTCTTGGCTCATGAACGGGAGCACGGAACAGCTTGTCAAATCTTTTGAATGGATTGCGCTGAGACGTCTGATCAGACGGCATGGAAGGATGAACTGTTGCTCTGCTGAAGTCAAGAGAAAATTTTGAAGATCAGGAACGATTTTCAGGTTGTTGTTACAGGTGTTAGCTCTATTTTAACTCTCAAGTATGTAATTCCTATCGAACCTTCTGACAGTTTGCTTGAACCAATAGATTTGTGTTCCAGTATAATGTGGTTAATATTGTAATAGAGAAAATATTCTTTCATGGTTCGACTATACTCTATGTTTAATATGATGGCGCACTTGATGCTGTGAAATTTGTTATTTTCTTCATTTGGATCACATTTTTCTTCCTCGTTACATATTAGCTGGTGACGTCATCATTCTAACTCCTTGGGAGTCAATTCTGAGAACTTAGACTCCTCACCTCAAGCCTCACGAGTTAACTTCATGAGCGTTCAGGGTCAACATGAGTCACTGTTTTCAATTCTTTCTTTCTGACTCTTGTTATTTGCTATTTTTTATTCTCATCATTTTTTCCGACTTCTTTTATTTGCCCTTCTATTCTACATCTTTTTATTCGCTTTTCTTTTTTGAGTACTTTTTTTAG
>VCRD01001938.1:65131-83286 GCA_006783055.1 Trinorchestia longiramus
CATGCTGGAATAAAAGGTGAGAGACAAAATAGAAACAACCAAATGCATGTGGAAAAGCACCTGAATTATGATCCTTATGTTTAGTAAATAAATATAATGAAAAGAAACTACACTCCATTTCGACTTATAAATTTAACTTCAACGAAATAATTTCTTTCGAAAAAATATTAAAGACATTATGGTAAAACAACAAACAAATTGAAAAAATTAAAAACAATTCGTATTCAATTCGGCAAAAGGAAAAAGAGAAATTGGGATAGGAAAATGATGTGTGATATGATGCAGTGAAGCAATTGATACATATGCATCATGAATATGTATCATGAATATGCATCATGAATAACTTGAATAAACATTAATATTCACGCAGTAACAGCAAACAAGTACCACAGCAAATGTAATGAACTAAGTTTATTATTAGCAAGAAAACATTAAAGCCACACAATAAAAAGTTAAATCAAACTATTTCAACACATTCTATTGGAATTTTGTTATTGATATCATTAGAATTGAAACAGTATCATCTGGGCCCCCTGAGAATGAATTTTACAAAAACTACGACAGTAAGAAATATTTTACATTACATAATTTACCCGTAACTAATGTTATAATTTAGCCATTGAAGCAAAACCTCACTAAATGCCATCGCTGAACTAGTTTTTTTACTATTGTATAGACTTGAGTACGTTTCAGGATCTATCGATGCTATTTCATATATAGATTCTCGAAGGAAATACTAGCACCGACAAAACAAATGGTAAAGAACACGAGTATACGCATTCCCATGCTAGTTATCATCACGTACGTAATAAAGAGGTATAGTGAGAAATTGTCTAGCATTTAAATCCGTTCAAGAAACATGATAAACTTTCAACAGACAAAACACAGTCTCAGAATGTTTTTCAAAACACAAGCTTCTTAAATACAATAAAAATCCATCACGGTTACAGCTCCTGTTACCAGGTAAATTTAATGAAGTTTTACTTTCACTGCCTGCGTTAGACGATGAAGACAAAATTTCTTGATAGAATAACTGTAATGAAGAGTTTGAAAAAATATTGACGCATACGTATTCAACATGGCACTGCGAAGTTACTATTCGTAAAATACACTGTGAAGTAAAGAAATAATTTTAAATCTTGTAACCGCGAAAAATGAACAGTTTAAAAAGAGTTATTTTTAAATATATTGAACTATCTCTCAACTAAGTTTGTTAAGATGCCGTATTTGCAAGGACGGAGTTTGTTGTTTGTGTTGAAGCGTCAAAGTCTAATGGATCCATTCCATTCAAGAGTGAAACCTCGAAAATGGGAAATTAAAGGTTTTCTTTTTCTGAGCGCCAGTATACTGACTTCTCTAAAGTTAAGGAGGATAATGCGAGTGCATTGTGTTCACAGTGAAGACTCGTATAGCTCTGAGGTTACCTGATGCGCTTTGCTGTGAATTGAATTACCAAACTTTATTTGCAATAACAGATTTGAAAACACGATAAAAGCTTTCCTAGATGATAGCTTAACAGCCTAGAGCTTGATCAGCCTGGCGCCATCACAAGACTGTATTGAAGTGTTAGATGAACTTCTGTACGAAGAATGTCTGTAACAGTCCTTGCTTTCTTTACAGGTTTAAACAAGCTGGAGTATACAAATTTCTGAACTAGATTTTCAACGAATTCACTTCCCATAACCTCATACTTTTCATAACTCAACAAACGTTTGTGTGAATAAAAATTCTCTTTCTCCTCAACTTCATTTTCTATGTATTATTGGTTTTCATGATTCCTAAACAACACCGGAATACCAATCCTGGAATCAAGAAGTATAAAAACGTAGAAACATACAAAACCTCGGAATCATTGGAATCTAAAGTAACATTGTTTACAACCATCATACCAAAACAAGAAAAGCGCTCACTAACCCATGGACTCATCGCCGTACTCAGCGAAGTCGTCATCGTGAGACGCGAAAGAATCGACGCTCTGGATGGTCTCCTGACGAGTCATCATGGCTGCCATTTGCCTGCAGGACGAGGGGAAAATTGAGGGTTAGACTGACCTCGAGGCCAGAAGTGAGGGTTAGACTGACCTCGAGGCCAGAAGTGAGGGTTAGACTGACCTCGAGGCCAGAAGTGAGGGTTAGACTGGCCTTGAGGCCAGAAGTGAGGGTTAGACTGGCCTTGAGGCCAGAAGTGAGGGTTAGACTGGCCTTGAGGTAGTGCACACACTTCTAAGAGGAAGCATTACTGTGAGTTCCATTTCCAGTAACAAAATAGCAAGTTCAATTCCTTTTGTAACTTGACGTTGTTAGAGCGTCGTACAAAATCAAGCGAATTAATTCATGGAATGAACTGAAGTAAAAATCTGTCGCTAAGACAAAATTCTTGTTGTGTGAGAAAAGTGGTGAGCTTACAAATATCAAATGTTCAGCAGTAGACCAAGCTAACATTTTCTGATTTGTACCAGGTATTTATTGAAAAAATATTAAAACTAGGTGCTAACCAAATGGTTTTTTGGATGTGAACAAGTATTTTAGTATTCACAAGGAAGTACCTCTGATAGCGAACGAAGTCATGAAAACTTAACTAGGGTAACATGTAGAAGTTTAAAGGTAGTAAAAAGTTTAATGATTTTTTGGTCAGTAAAAACATAAGAGGGGCTTCAGATGGTTACAGTTGGGCAGTAATGCATCCAGTTCCTAAGACAAATCCTGCACAGGACACCTCCTTAAATGTACAGTATATATAATACTTATATATGGATGTTGTAGTAGTAACTTTCAATGGTGTAAGAAGTAAACTCTAAACACACATGAAGGATTGAAGTCTTGTTAAAAATCAGACCAATCCCCAATAGAAGAATCGTTGGCTTTCCATCTGTGAATGTACAGAGATAAATAACATTTCTTGCAAAAAAACGGATTCTCATTAACGAATCAAATATGGAAACAAACTTGTTTCATCGACGGTTCAAATATAATGGGGAAAATATTGATGGGTAGAAGGGATAAAATTACATTAATACAGCGCTGTACATAGATCATTTTGAACTACCCACTGTGAATGCAAACAGGAATGAATTCAGTGAAAGAAGTTTTTGAATTCCGGACTAGTAACCAAGCAGAAATCACGCATTTCGTATCACACTATGAAAAAAATTTGAGTCATCCAGTGTTCAATGATTTCAAGATGAAAATTGAACCTGGGGGCTTTACATAAACGTTACTGTTGCAAATATAGCTCTGATTTTTGGTGATAGTCCCAAATTCAATTTTAACACGACAAATTAGGCTTCTGTATGGAACTTCATATTCTTAGGTACGTTTTCAAATCGGGAATTGAAATTAAAATTTGTATTTTAAATTACCTTTTGGCTACGTGAAGTTCATCTTCTAGCAACAGTTGTTAAGGCTTCTAGGAGCGTGGAGTTAAGAACTGTTTTACGAACGAGTTAAAGGTTTAGTTTGGTAAATGTGGGGTACGTCTTGGAACTACATCCTCTCCCCGCTATTCTGTAACTGCAAATCCGCACGTAAATTATAATATACTCCTTATAATCCAACATTAAACTTAGTATTCGCCTATTCACTTCTTGCAAACACGCGTATAAATCCTAATATTTAGCATTGGACAAACATAAGTCGCACAAGCAAATCTGGCAAGAAAGAAGCATTTGTGACCGCATCCAAAACATTCATTTTGAACCTCATGCGCGATCCATTGTTCTAAATTTAAACGAACTGTTGTCCTGTTTGTGTATTTTGTGCACAGAGCAAACTACATACTTGTACGGTAAGGCCATTTTACCCTGAGAATTACTTCAAAACTTCTATTAGGCATGAAAAGGCGGAATAACACAAGAAGCTTTACATATAGGTCGATATAGACAAAAACAACATTGGACACAAGGCAACGAATAGATTAAAGATCATGCCTAAATGGTAGTCTCGAAGCATTACCATTTTGGTATGACCATTACAGATGAGAATACAGTATTGATTTTCCAAATTGTGGGCCCCATGTTAACATATTCATAGGTAAATTTAAAACTCATGTACAGTATTATCTATAACACTAATATTTGGTAGTCTTTGAATGGGACGTACTTAATTCATTCAATTTTTATTAGCTTTGTTCCGTTGATTTATACGGACTAATTCTGCGTTAGAATTGAGGCACGGTTGTTATCTAAATGAAATAAACACAAAACAACTTCTACTGTCATCTCACTCAGTATTGAGCTGTTCAGTCTAATTCTGAACTACTAAGGTTCTCATCAGTAAATGCAATTTCCACAGCGTATCTTAGGAAATTCTTAAGGGTTACATCAATTGCACGAAAGAGTTCTTCTGTTAGCAAAATCCCTGCAACCTGTAACAAAGGTAGCATTAACATTGTCTTTCAACGAAATCAGTATTAAAAAACTGACAACATACAACGGCTTCTCAGAAAAAGATGAAAGAGAAAGGTAAGAATCAACACCCGCCCTGCTGAGCTTTGAAGCTTAATCCACAACAGACTATCAAGTTGGCTATTTACTAACCCTGCATTGAATCGCTAGACGCATCCAGTAGGATCGGGTAGGCACCAATGTGTACTACTAACATGGACATTTCACCATATGTTCCTCAAACTGGAAAGACACAAATGAAGCTGCAACTATCCTTTGGAGTAATAGTTACTCGTCATCCGGAAGGGCCTTTGAAGCAGAATAGTTTCTAGTCTCCTTTTCAATTTTTTTTATTGAATTCGTGAAACGATATCTAACACTGCTGAAACAAAAGACAATCTGAGTGACTTTCAATTCAACTGAATATAATCTTTAAGATAATCTTTCTACAACCCGCGAATATAGTTTTTTCGTTTTTATCTTGACCCTACGCAGAATTGAGAGTAACGTAATTTTGTCAGCTCAATTAGTTTAGTGATCACAAGTAAAATTATGAAAGCCTTTTGAAGAAGATAGAGTGCGAAGTTCTAAAACAACATAAATGAGCTTGCATGACCCGACGCTCCGATGCGCTTTTCATTGAAAGAACATAAGAGGCAGCAGGTGCTCAGTGAATACAGTTAAGTTAAGCTACTATCAACGATATAAACATTTATTCCAGAATTTACTTGTGCTAATAACTACAGCTGGTGTTTCATGATTCAACTTCAAGCGAACTCGCATTCGTCTATACAGCATGAAACTAGAACTAGTGTATGACCAGCAACAGGGGTGCCAATTTATATAGCATCTGAATGTACTACTTTTACTTCTGCAATTATTTTTTCCGATAATACATAATAGACTTGTTAGTCCACTACACAAGATGCTAAAGCAGAGTTGAAAATTTAATTTCAATGAGAAATAGAAAGGAGAAGAAGAGTGCGTTTGTAGATAAACATTGATAGAGTTACAAAAATTTCTAGCATTCTATAATTACTGACGGCAATTACGGCCATGTGATAACGCACAGTTAACAAAGTAAGAGAGGCGAGAGAATTAGTTCCCATTTAGATTTAATGTAAAAAACATTCGTCTTATTTGATGAGCGAGTAAGCTGTGTGTTTGTAACTTTCTAATGACAAATTATTTAATGAATAGGGTTTGGGTATCATTTTACAAGCCTAGTGAACGTTATATGCACTGGTATCTGCAAAGATGATTCGTCTGTTATGGAGTTCACCAAATCTATGGACAAGGATGCAATCAACAACATACAGTATCGTCCATAATTAAAGATCGAGTAATTAAACTTCCAGATCTTAAAAAATAGTGAATCAATTTTTCTGAAATACTAACTGAATGTAGACATAACGTAACTGAACTGTTTTGTAAAATTTTAGGTTACTTAACAAAATATAATAAAAGTTATTGATGATTTTATTAATTTTAGGCGTCCAAAATTAAGGAACATAAAATCAAAAGATGCGTTAAAATTGCAAAAAGAACAGTTTTCTTACAAGGATAGACAGAGATAAAGAAGATAAATATCACTTAACATCACTGCAGCAATTGTAACCATGGCCAAACGAATGAAAGTTGATGCAGCTATTAAATCAAAAATTGTTAAATTACGCAAGAAAAATCAGACGATTGAACAAATTGGTAAACTGGTGAAGCGTTCTAAAAGTGTTGTGAGTTGGATTTTGAAACTGTCTAATGAAACTGGTAGGCTAACTAATACAATGAAGCCTGGTAGATGGAAAACTGCACCAAGAGAGGACAGAGGTATGCAACGCCCAGCACTAAAAGACCGTTTTCTGACTGAGGGTAAAATTTCTCGCCAAATTGGAGGTGACACAAATGTTTCACGACAAACTGTGTCCAGAAGATTGCACGAAATGTCTTTATGCAAGATCTCCTGGGAAAAATCACTGATAAGTAGAAAGAACCACGCAGCAAGATTGGCATTTGCAAAGAAGCATGTCATTTGGTCAGAAGGCGGGCGATTGGCAAAAAGTATTTTTCAGTGATGAATCTAAATTTAATATAATTGGCAGTGATGGTAAACAGTTTGTAAGAAGGAGAACTGGTGAAAGTTTAAATTCAAACTGTATAAAGAAAACTGTGAAGTTTGGTGGAGGCAGCGTGATGGTATTCGGTATGATATCAGACCAGGGCACATCACCCCTCGTACGTTAAAACACTAAAGTTAATGCCGCTGTGTACCAGAATGTATTACATCAACATGTACCAGTGTTACAGAATTCTGGATTTAAGAATCCTATATTTCCACAGGATAATGCTCCCTGCCACAAGGCAAAGGTGGTTATGAATTATCTAAATGATCAAGGAGTAAAGGTTATGAACTGGCCTGTTCAGAGTCCAGATATGAATCCACTAGAAAACCTATGGAAGACTCTAGGACAAAATATTATGACAAGAAATTCAGCAAACGGTGAAGATTTGTGGCTGAAATTACAAGAGGAATGGGCCAAGATCACAGTTGCCGAATGTCAAGATTTGCTGAAATCTTGCAGGCGCAGATGCGCTGCAGTGATCGAAAACAAAGATCGCATTACCAAATATTAAAAAAAACGCGTTGTGTTCTGTTTTGCAATCATTCGTACTTATAAACGTTATTATGTTCCCTAATTTTGGACACCTACAATTAATAAAATTAATAACTTTTATTATATTATTACAAATAACTTGAAAATTTACAAAATAGTTCAGTTACGTTATGTCTACATTCAGTTAAAATTTCAAAAAAATTGATTCACTAGTTTTCAAGATTTAGAAGTTTAATTACTTGTTCCCTAATTATGGACGGTATTGTAGTATTGCTATGCATGTATGAAAGCAGCTGCCCTTAATGAAAAACTAATAAACTGACAACCACTGCATCTAATTTATATAAAAGCAATTAAAAGTTCAACACAAAGAAGTATACATTTATCACACTAGGTACTGTAAAAGCATGAAACTTTTTATTTGAGGTGCATAATCCAGCCGAGAGAAAACGCTGGTTGCAAGATACATAATACTTTTGACGACTTTGCTCCGTTGTTTAAGAGAAAGCTACAAGCAAAATGAGAAAAATTTCACAACAGCCTATAAGAAGTAAATATTAAAACTAACTAAATAAGAGATAAGCCAATCTGAAATCAAGATTTCAATCATGAGACCTGTAACAAGTACAAAAATTCAAAAGAGCAGAAGGACACATACAGCAGAGCAAGTGTGTGTGCAGAGTGTGTGGTCGTAACGCGCACAGAAGACGCAGAGGAGATACACAAACTTACTTTCTATTACGCAAGAAGGAACAGCGATGGACTGAGTTGGGTAAAGATCGAGATACAATGTTGCTTACAGGAGAACAAAAAACGGCCTGAATGACAACAATAACATGAACAGCGAAGAGAACAATAACAGGAACAGCAAAGAGAACAATAACAGGAACAGCGAAGAGAACAACAAGAGGCGACATGAAGCACCAAACGGGAATCCTACGATGATTAAAAAAAGTGCGAGACCCGTTTTGAAAGTGAAGTGGCCTGTTTTCTGTACAATTACTCCAATATTTTTGAGATTATGAGTTAAAATTTCAGAATTACGCGAAAATATAAGAAATTTTGGGTACATCATGACGTGGGAAGTCATGAGAGCAGCGGAAGTACTCAAGTATCATGAACATGCGTCATGAGTATGCGTCATGAGTATGCATCTAGAGTATGCATCTAGAGTATGCATCTAGAGTATGCATCGTGAGTATGCATCGTGAGTATGCATCGTGAGTATGCATCGTGAGCACGCATCATGAGCACGCATCATGAGTACGCATCGTGAGTATGCATCGTGAGTACGCATCGTGAGTACGCATCGTGAGTACGCATCGTGAGTACGCATCATGAGTACGCATCATGAGTATGCATCATGAGTATGCATCATGAGTATGCATCATGAGTATGCATCATGAGTATGCATCATGAGTATGCATCATGAGTATGCATCATGAGTATGCATCATGAGTATGCATCATGAGTATGCATCATGAAAAACTTGAATATGATTTAGAAGTACTAAGTTTTGAAGTTAAAAATAAGTTGCTGATGTCCCACGGCCTTCACAAACGAAACACAACCGTGGTTATGAATGATCGATGATTTCATACGACATAATGATATACAAATAAAGGATCGCATAATAACTTTCCTAAGATATACTCAGTGTAAAAGGATATAGGAGGAGATGAAAGTTTTTTAGCATTGCTCAGCATGAAACTTCATAAATGACATTGTCTTGAAACGTGAACGCATGCTCTGAGGAAACAATGGACATTTCCGATGGACATTTCAGAACGGGTCTCGCTGAGCAGTAAAATCAAGTTACTCACACCCGGTACCACGAGTGACAGTCCAGATTACTGCCCTCCCTTGGACGCAGGAAAAATACAAATATTCAAATTCAGCTCCAACACAAACTACCATGTAAGATATAAATGTAATGTATCTTACTCAAATGTAAGAGTCACACTGTGTGTGATCGCAGTTAACTCTCGAGCACTGGATATGGGTACAGAATCGGGTAAACTACACACTTGTTCAGTGCTTCAGGGTTAAAATGATCAAATTAAAACAGTATTTTTTCGACCCATTTATGACATAGCAAAAACAGTGTTCAAAATTTGAGCATTTTGAGCATTGAAATCTATGTACGGTAGGAACTCGACTATTTAAATACCTTTATCTAAAGGGCAGACTGGTCCGGACTAAATACGCTTATGCTGTACCATTATGCAAACGGACTGGAATTATTATATCGTAAATAATCTATTTCCCAATTAATGAATTGGTTTGATCATCACACTTCAAATAACACCCCGAAACATGCACCACTCGTTCGCAACAAGTTTTTCCATAAGTTTACGAAATGAGTCTGGTTTAAAACGCTGAATATCCTATACTTCTTATGGTCAAATTGCAACTGTACATTTTCGTAAGAACAGATAGAAAATAGACCAAGTCAAAAATTTAAAAAGCTAGAAATTTTTTTAATCTAATTCATATTGTAGGAAATTATATAATAGTATTAACTTATTTAATTAGTAAAGAAAACCCTCCTGTCTCCTTATGACAAATTTGAGTCTTTGCTCTTTCCTAGCGTGTTCTGGAAAAGTAACACAATTATCACTAAGCAGCTGAATAGAGTGCAACTACATCCCAGTTCAGGCTTACTTCAGTTAGGTTCTACTGAATCGCTGATAATACGATTTGATTGTGCCTCCAAACAAGACTTGAAACATTTTCACGAGTGCAACTTAACGAAGAATTGAAAAAACATATAATTATTACTTGACGTTTCACAAAACGAAACGAAAAATTAAACATATTGCGAGTTTGTCCTCAATGTTTGATAAAAGATTAGTATTTTGTTACTTGCAGGAGCTGTACAACAGCTTGTCAGCCCTCACCAACGTTGTTGTCAAGCAAACACTAAACAGCGAAAGTTTGTTCCAGAATGTTTCCAAGGCAAAAACATTTGTACGTAAATGAAACTTCTACACTACTTCCTTAGATTTCATTATGTCGTCCTAACTACTACCACTACTGCCAGGAAAAGAGGTTGATGTGACAATTTTTTATGCATCGCGTTGAGAAAATCGCGAAGCTTCTCTAAATACAGATACGGACGGTCGAGTGTACGGCGATTTCCTTCTTCATCATTTCCCTGACTAGAAAGCGACGCTCAAGGCAAGCCAGGTCTCCGCGAGGCATATGCAGAAAGTTACAAAGCTCTACATTTAACTGCAAGAATCGAGGCACCTCAGAACTTAAACATAGCATTTTTAAATGAAGAAACTGTATTTAAGTTAGAGTAAGGACTTACTGCCGCTGCGCTTGAGCCGTCATTGGCTCTTCCTCGTCACCAGCTCCAGCCTCAACGTCTCCTGCAGCTACAGCACCTGCAGCGGCGGCTGCTGGTGGTTGGTAGCCTTCGTACAGCTTTGTGCGAAGTTCTGCGATACGCGACATTCTGCGCCAAGGCCATGGAATTATTAATTTTAAGTACTTCAATCATAGAGATCAACCTCGTTTGGTAACCTATCCAAAACCTACATAAAAAGACAATCATTTTCATAGCTGTGAGGAAGAGAAATCATGTTTGAAGGAGGTGTCAAATATTACCAGCGCATAATGCTTGACATATCTGCGATGACTCGTCCACATGACCAAGTATGACATGCTGTATGGTTCATGACTCAAAACCCATATAATCAAATACAATAAATTGGCAGATAATGAGACACGAATATGCAAAACAGCACTCCCCGTCATGCTTCGTTGCGTAACTTTGGAATACACGGCTTGATATCACTGAAATCTTTACAACGAGTTCAGTATTTGACAAAAGAGTTCTCATACAACCGAAAAATATCAGAATGAAAGAACAATTTATTAGGATTGAAGCTATTAATGCAGAAGTGAATGGCTTTTAATTGTTGGAAAGTAGGAAAGAATTATAAACAATTTGAAAAGAGAACAAAACGTAGACTTGCACTACAAATATTGCTGACAGGTTGCGAGTAATTTATCATACGTATCAGAAGAATTAAATTTGCAGTGAGTGAGACAACGTGGCCTCTACAAGAGGAACTGCGACGCGCTATGCTGCTGAAAATCATGAGATGAAAATCACGAGAGAAAATAATGTAGGACTCCGTAGTGATTTATCTTCGAAATAGTTCTTGTTTCAGTCACGCATAATATTGCGTGAAAATTATCAATACTGTACGCCAATTTCGACATACCGGAAGGAAATATTGCGTGAAAATTATCAATACTTTACAGCAATTTCAACATCCCGGAAGGAAATATTGCGTGAAAATTATCAATATTTTACAGCAATTTCAACATTCTGGAAGGAAATATTGCGTGAAAATTATTAATACTTTACGGCAATTTCAACATCCCGGAAGGAAATATTGCGTGAAAATTATCACTATTTTACAGCAATTTCAACATCCCGGAAGGAAACCCACCTGTGGTGATAGGCCCACATGCTAAAGCAGATGACAAGCATCATGGTGACTGCGACTATGATGGCGATGACGAACCACGTCGCCATGAAGGGATTATAATCTTGCTCCTGCACCGCCCCCACGGTAGGGTCCCCTGTGCCCTCCATCTCTGAGAGGGTCAGACACCATATTACAACTCATTACCTTATGATTACCTTCATTGCCAGATGACGGTGCTGTTGTATCTGAAATCAGCGGTATTTTAATGTTTTAGGGTTAATGATCTGAATGGCGCTAAGGAAAATATAGAAGGAATTATTTCAGTTTAATTTATCTCTGAGCGATTTTATCTTTTATTAGTTATACGAGTTAGTCCTCTACACTTAAGAAACTATCCATATTTTAAGTGTAGAGTGGGTGATATACGTCGGGTTGGCTGCGTCTTCACTTGTGAACTAGCTAATACTAGGCAAAGATATTCCTTATTCTAGCGTTAGTTTTCGTGATCTAGAACCGAATTCCAATTTCACTTTGGATGGACCGATTCAAGCTTCACTGTTCAGGTATGGACCGTGTAATTTAACATTGGACAGTCAACACGAGGATACGACATAGTGGAGTTGCTATTCAGGTGAAAAAATAACCAAGGATCTGGTATAAGAAACGGAAAATAAAGACAAATAAGGTATGATTGTGACAGAATAACAGAAGATATTATAATAAAAAGATACAAGTACAGTATTGAAGAAAATTTTTCTGAATATTCACAACAGATTATGCAAACAAGATTCCAAAGAATGTATTTTATTGAAGGCCATATATAAAAAATAATCATGCTTAACGAATAGTTATTTTAATTGATGCTTATGTGTCATTTACTAAAATATAAACGAAAACTTAAATTGTGAAGAATTGTGTTTTATGTATAAAAAATACAAAAATTGAAAATACACGAAAATTAATGCCAGCAAAATGACTTCACTCTACCTGCAAACGAAGCTAGCATTATCAGAGCAAAATCTGTTAGTTAAAATTATACCACTTGGAGAGACGAAAATTCAAAAACAATTAAGAATAAAACCCATCTAAGATAAATTAAACAATTTTATAGGTTTCTTGGCAAAAGATATGATTAAGCATACTAAAATACTCAAAAAAATATAAGGGGAAAACAGTTTGGTTTATTATAGACATGATTGAATATCTGCAGAGCTTCTAGTGGTACAGACACGAGGTTTTGATTGCCCAACTCAAGTTTAATAAAATTGTCAGGCAAGTAAAATAAGCGACTGAAATTTCTAACAGAGAGCCACTCACTGCATGTGTAGGAGTGTGCATCTTAGCATCTCTAAGGCACGATAAGGCGAAGTAAAAAAAGAAAGAAACGAGTGAAGTCACTTTTTCGATATCAGGGTTGCTCAGCCACTCCGAAACGAACAGGAAGGAAGGGGGGGTAAACAGGATTTACCTAATTGCAAATATCATATTTAGCCAAGACAGATTCGTAGCCCATATACAAGTTTGTATTTTGATAAATTTTCTGTTCCAGAATTTGTGTTTGGGAATGGGTATTTTCTGAGATAAACTGACAAAACAAGACCCACGATAACGCGTTCGTCGAGCTCCAAATTTCAGCCTACTCTCTGAAGTCGCCTAGTCTCCGAGATAGCGAAAAGGAAAATCTCAATCAATGCATCTCCAAGTAAAAATTTAGACCTGATGTATCGTTAAACATAGCAGACTTCTACCACAACACAGCTGATCTTTATTTGTGCAGCTTGAGTAGCTAATACCCTCACGCATAGTCAAGGCTGTTTGGTTTACCATTAAAAAAAACTCATTATAGTTTCCCCACGACCACTTTAGAGCAGCAGTTAAACACTTCCCCCGCTTAGCACGAGAAAATCTCTCTGCACAGCTCTCAAAGTGGAGTCTGCTTCCATAATTTACCTTCTTCTATCATGAATTGCATGAGCTTCATTACCGTATTTGTGAGAGAGAACAGGGTGAGGCTGAGAAGAAGGTGGCAGCTTGTTACGGTTGGCACAGCAGACAAGAGTTGTTATAAATAGCTGCTTCATGTAGGGGTCAGAGCGAGAAGAGTGTGGCCGAGGTGATAGAGACAAACAGACACAGATATTAAGGGCACAGAGGGATAATGTCGACAGAACAAGGACTAAAATAATCGATTTGCCAACGTAGAATGGTGAAGAATAGTGAAAGGGCTAGGAAAAATTAACTGGAAGACTAGATTTAGTATACTCATGGAGAAAAGTATGATTACATACATCATGTCTAAAATAAATAATGATCTTTAAAATAATTACCCCCAGTTGCATTGATAAAAAAGAAATTATTCAAGACAAAACACTATAGATATAGCAAAAACTTCAAAAGTGACACGTGAAGTTATATCCTGAAAATATACCATGAAAAAGTAAGGCAAGAATATCAATTGAAGTGTAAAGAAAAAAAAGAGATGATAAATACGAGCAACTGAAGAGTTGCATTACTAACATAAAAATTCATTGTATTGTAAGACAAGTCTACGACAAAATATGGAAGATTACAATTATTAGTATATTCTTGGGTTTAGAATAGAGAAGAAAAAATACCAAAATTGATTGAGCTTCAGTCACTTTAGTCAACAAAGAAAGAATCTCTTTTAACAAATCTTTTACGAAACTTCTACGAAGTTCAGTAGCAATTAATAACTGAAAAAGTAATTTTTTTCAAGATCTACGAAGTTGACTGTTCAAAGAAGTGAGCAAGCCAAAAAATCACAAAATTGATTCACATAGAAGCTCGTACATGTGTTGTATAAGGAGAGGACATTATGTATGCTCGTGCTGTACCATGGCTAGTAGACCCATGAATCTTAGTCCCACTGTCCTAGTCCCTTGGCTATTAGATCTATAGCTCATACACCCATAACTCATGGCTCATGAAAGCATGATTTAAAGACTTAGGTCTTCAGCAAGTCGTCAGCAACACATCACCAATGGCTTCCGTAATACTGGTTCGTCATCACGCTTTATTAGTTCAATGATTATCGTGCTGTCGCTTCAATGTCCCATTCGCACCACTGTGAACCCAGTTACTGTAGATGCACAAAATTAAGCTGTATACAGTTGGTGTCAACGAGGCCGACAAAAGAAATTTTTGAGAACTTGCGAATACAAAAAAGCCCTTAGATCGATATTATTTATAGTCGAATACAGAACACGCTAATAATGCGAGGGTACGGTAACAAACGATAGTTACTCTCAGTTCTAAGGCCGTTGGTTTTTTTACTGCACTGAAATGCAAAATTAAAGTTGCGAATTAAATACTAAACCTACTTCAGGGAACCAGAGCCTTGAAGAGGCACTAGAATAAGGTCATTCTACGTAGTTTTATAGCTACTAAATGAACCTGGTTGCCGAACCCAGTTTTCAAAGAAGTTTTTCCCATTTAACTTGTTGGGAACATGGTTACCGTGGAGTTAGTGGGACCGCAGTTGAAAGTTAGATAATGAAGGGGGAAAAAGAGTCGCTAAACCCATTTTACAAGGATACTGTAAGCACTGCATTCAATTGAGGTCTGATAAAAGCCTGCATAACAGGTGTTCTATAATATTCGACAAGAAATAGCCCTGGAGTGACAATGACTCGTTGAGATTTCCTGGTGGAAGTGGATAGAGTATTAGTAAATTTCTAATACGATAACATCCTCAAACATTTTATGCAAAAGGACTATGGATTATTGTACAGAAGAAGAGGGAAAAATTGAAACAATTGAAGAAAAAATGACGGCTGCTTTCTTTGAAGCTGAAAAATAGGAGAAAGAACATTAATTTTCCTCTAAAAACTATAAAAAAAGCACATTAGATTAAGTGCATACTCGTAAATTTATCAAGTCTTGGTCTTTAACAATGATTTACGTTTAGGTGGTGCAAATTTCATTGTTGGGCAACTGTGCAGTGCGCTTTCTAACTACAAAGTTGAAGTTATTAAATAAAACTAAGTCAATGAGAGGAAGACAACAAAAAAGTGGAAAACTAGAAAATTAAATTCGTGAACACTGTTTGTAGCAGGAAACTAAAAGCATGCACCATAAAGCTAGTCGTAAAGCTGGTTCACCTTTTTCATGCGTGAAAAATAAGTGATTTGAAGTAATGATCAACTATGAAAATGTTGGCACCCAAAGAAATAAAGAACATACAGAAGGAAGCAACACAGTTAAGCAACACAAAGGCGAAGGACAAATTTACGTTGGCTGTGAATAATAGAAACCATTATACTTATTTTTATCATAATAGAAGCTTTAATGTTAATGCATAAAGGCTTCAAAAATAGAATTGTACTCATCTTCTTAGAATGAGTTAAATAATTTCCGACGTTCGCTGACGTTCGCTACGCGCACCTAACATGACTCCTTTACGATCATCTCAACATGACTCCTTTACGATCATCTCAACATGACTCCTTTACGATCATCTCAACATGACTCCTTTACGATCATCTCAACATGACTCCTTTATGATCATCTCAACATGAAAGATCATTATTATATCACTGGTTTAACCACCATTTCAACATGAAAGAATTAAACAGGGACAACAATTAATGAAAGACTCCGAGCGAGGACAAAAAGGCAAGAAACAATCGAAGAAGCAAAGATCTCAGAAACTTGGATGTTTAAAAAAAGTTACTAATTCTAAGTTAAGACATCATTACAGAAGGGATTTTCAGTTCGCGTAAAATTAGGCATAATTGGAATCTACAAAATTCCTTTATACCTTTTGCCTAATTTACTTTGTACGAGTTAAGATAATTAGATGATCATATGAAAACATTTTATTGACAGCAAGTAGTAAGACTTGATGAATGCAAGACGATGACAGATTCTACAGAAAAGTTCTAGTCATGAAATCTTGAAAAGGTCAGAAATTTTTCAAGGTATAAAAGAATTTCAAGCGGCTTAGAAGCTTAGAAATATGGAAATACAATGCCAGAGTCATGAAATAAGTTCAGCCAATTATTATTTGCGGTAATTGACATTACTGAACAAAAATTCTAATTCATATTTACAACTGGGTTTAAACAGAAATTTCAAATGAAAAAAATGCAAGCTGTTCACGAACAGAACGAATTGGGAACGCGAAGGTCTATGGAGAAAACATAGTCTAAAACATCAATTATAATTATCGGCGTAAAGAATAAGAATCAGGGGTAATTTTTATAATACAATATTTGATTTGCAGAACAAGAAATGAAATGTGTGAAATGAATGAAAATTGTATGACATGGCGCAAAAATTTCGTCACATTAACTGACGAAAAATAGCGTGACGGGAAATGATACGAGCATCCTTTTCATGAAAACTACACATTATGAACTAATAATGATTTACAAGTCCAAGAGTTGGAGATAATTCATCAAAAGGAGAATGCAAACTCGTTTACGATTTATGCAATGAAACTGTACGACTGATGAAGTTTCCACATCTTGCACGTAGCGCAAGTGCAACTAGTACGTACATCCAAGGAAACAAATTTTAGATTTAATCGTAAACAACAGCGTAACATTCTAAGTGTCCCTGTGTTTCCTAGGAACGAGTAAGATCTGCAAAATGAACATTCAGATTTGAGTTGAAGCAGTTCAATTTTAAAAGGACTCGTGGCAAAGTATGTTTTTTTAGCTCAAAATGCTCCTCCCACCATCCGTCCATAGCGACAGTTCAGGAATCTCACGAGCAAAATTAGAATAAGAAATCATGGAGATATTCAATAACTTTAATAATAAATTTAACATAGGAAATAATAACCGTGGTGTCACGTAAGACATACTTTTTGAAATCAGAATCGACTGAAGCAAACTGAGAAGAATTTCTACTGAATTTAGAGTCTACTTGAAGTATGCTTATTTTGGCCATGCACTCCTGACGACTGCCAAGAAAAGCGATTATTTATTATTGACTGACGAGACGACATGCGCTTTTGTAGCAAGGATTTCGGGGCAACAGCCAGCAAAAGACAACACTTATACCAGCACTACCAATCCTCTCTTATCATTCGCCAAAATTTACCGTACGATATAATGGCAGGAAGCGTTGGCTTCTCATGACCATCTGGCCATGTGATTTCAGGGTCGACAGACACAAAGGTGGGTTCATCATCGCCTTCTCCTCCAGCTATCTCCCTGAGATCATCATCATCCTCCGTTCCTCCAACATCGCTACCTACATCATCGACATCCTCAACATCCTCGTCATCAGTGTCTTGCTCTTTTCCACCAGCGTCCACTGCGGTATCCAAGTCGTCAACATCGGAACCAACTATGTTGTTGCCAGTACTCGTCATTTTATCATCAATGTTGTCATCCTCGCCTTCTCTGTCAATATAATCAACACCCAGAACTCCAGGTTCAACGGTGCTGATAATTTCTTCTTCGGTTTTTATTCCATATTCCTCCTCATATTCTTCCAGGTTATCTTCCCAAACTCGTTCGCTTCCGATACCTTCCTCCGAGTCCGTTCCTTCTTCTTCTTCTTCTTCTTCGTCAATTATTAGAATAGAGGGTAACTCGGTAGATCTGTCACTGACTTTTTCATCAACAGGACCTACAGTGTAAGCGAAACCGCCAGTTAAGGCATAATCTACACCACCATCACTATCCTCAGTGCGGTAAATTTCTTCTGCGTCAGCGCTGCCACCAATGTCGTCTCCAGTTT
>VCRD01001938.1:84400-107385 GCA_006783055.1 Trinorchestia longiramus
GTATATTGGTAAAATAGAACCATCTTCTGAGCTCTCCTCAGCAGAGGTATAAGGATGTTGCTCTCTTTCCAGCATTTTTTCCTCATCTATGAGCGAATTTTCTATTTCAGAAATATCTTTAAGTTTTTCATCAACCGCTTCTTCGATTTCTGCAAGTTCAACTCTCTCCCCAATTAAGAGCTCTTCCTCATCGTCTAAATCTTCTCTAACAGAGAGAAGTTCATTTTCTGCTGCAGATGTTCCTTTTCTCATGGAATCGATTACTTCATCTCGTTCTTTTAAAATTTCTTCTTCATGCTTAAGACTTTCATTTCTGAATCGTATTCCATTTTCCAAGGCATCGACCGACTCCAGGGCATCTTTGATTTCGTTTAATTCATTATCAATATTGACTTTTTCCCTCATAAGGTTTTCTTCCTGAACATCAATTTCATCGAGTGTGGTTTCCACATCTTCCTCCTGACCTGCCAAAACTAGCTCTTCTTCTTCTAAAATCATTTCATCGTCTTCTAACTTCAGTCGCTCTTCAAATAGTTGTTCTTGATCTTTATCAATCATTGCTATTTCTCTGTCAAGCTCACGCGCTTTCTCTTCAAGTTCTTGTAGAGTGTTCTGCATGTCGCTCTCTTTAGCTCCAAGAGTCTCTTCTTTAATTTCAAGTTCATTCTTCCTTGCCTCCAAATCTGTCTCCTGAATTGCTATGGATATTTCTCGATCGATCACTCTATCACGTTCTTTTTCAATTTGTTCAATTGCCTCCTCAATATTCTTCTCCTGCTGCTCAAGCTTCGCTTCTTTACCAAGCAATACCATTTGCTCTTCTTCTAAAGCTTCTTCTTCTTCCTGCAGAGCTTTCTCCCTCTCATAAACTTCGATTCGTTGTTCTTCGACTTCAAGTATATCCTCCCCAGTATCGTTTTTAAGCACCCCTAGCATAGATTCCTGATCAAATATATCTTTTTCTTTTATATCTAACTCTTCTTTATCAAATTCAACAATTTTTCTGGTTTCAGCAACCTCTTTTTCGAGTTCTTCTTCTCCTTCTTCGATTTCATGCAGTTTGTCGACTTCCTCATCAAGTTTTTCGTTGTCCAAATTTATTAATGCCAAATGAATTTCCGCTTTTTCGTTCTCGATATTGTTTAATTCATTTTTTATTCTGTCTAATTCATCTTCAACTACATTACTGCTTTCGAGATCCTCGTCGTTTTCTGCTGAAATAAGATTTTCGTCTGTTATTGAAATTCCATGTTCGTGTGCTTCTAATTCTGTGCCATTGAAGTCATCCATTAGTTCATCAATAGTCCGTAAGGAAGAATCTGACCCACTCCCATCTTCAAAATCCATTTCTTCGTAATCCGAAATTTCTTTCTCTTCTTCGTACATTTCGCCAAGAAATTCCTTTCCATGTTTTGCCGTATCGATAGAAGTCTTTTCTAACTCATTTTCAGTTTCATCCCGATAAATAGTTGTTAGATTTTTTTCTTTCTCTCTTAACTGACGTTCTAATTTTTCTAAATCCTGAAGCCGTTTTTGGAGGTCGATCTTTTTCTTCTCAAGCTTTTCATTGAGCTCTATTTGAGAGTCATCTATATTTTCCTCTTCTGTACTGGATGATGTAACGACAATCGGATCTGGAAAATAAGTTAAGTCATAGTCTGTTTCGTTGTCTAAATCTAAATATTCGTAGTCATCATAAGCATCAATGCTAAATAGCGAGTGGACAACGCTATCCTGATCAATTTCTTTTTCGTTATCAATCTTTGAATGAAGTTCACTTTCGAAGTCCTCAGGTAATATATTTTCAGATTCCACAGTTTCTTCAAGGCTGCTTGAGCCTGTGGTCGTAGTAGTTATACTCACAGGAGATGATAGAGTATCATTCTTCTTTCGTGATCTGCCTGTCGTCATTTTTCCACCGTAAAGAGTAGGGTAATGGTCATCCGTGGTATAGTTTAAATAGTCATAATCGCTGGGAATGTAATCTAGTACATCAACTTCTACTGTAGGAGTAGAGACTTTAGGAGTAGAGACTTTAGGAGTAACTACACTATCCTCTTCATCAAAATTACTATCATCTCCACTTCCAAAATCCTCATCACCATCGTAATCTTCAGCGTCATCACCTGTATCTGGGAATGTGAAAAGGTCTTTGTGTTCTTCGTGCTCTGGAAGCTTCCAATCCGAAGGAGAGTGACTTCCAGCATCATTCTCGTCAGGTACACTATGACTACTGGTAGCGTCGGTTCTTTCAAATTCATGTTCCATTTCAAAGGGACTCATTTCAAACAGTAAATGATCGTCTTCATCGACCAGAGACTTTGATGTTCCTTGCTGGTCTTTCTTTTCCTCCCCTTCCAGACTCGAGTTGACTTCCAGTCCAATACCAGGGGGTTCAATCACGTCTTCAAATTCCTCTGTCGAAGTGTCCGAGGTAAGCGAGTCCAGATCAACCATCGGCCGTAAAGTAGTCAACTCGAGAGCACCATCGGCGAAGCGATCTCGAGCTCCCCCGTAGTCTTCCTTTGAGCCGTCAGAACTTTCTTCGACTTCGTCAACACCAAATGGTGAACTGGATCCTCCATCTTCTTTAGAATGATCTGCGTTAAAGTTGTTATCAAAAGAAAAGTTACTCAACCCGTTATTGAGAGAAAATTTTCGTTAGTGTGACCATCGATACATAAGTTATTGATTAGAACAATGTTCTTCCATCCACATCTATTTTTTCAAAAACATCTAATTAATAATATTGCTTGGCGAACAAATTAACTGAGCACTGATATTACTGATTATCGAATATTACTGATTAACTCAGTATAAAATAATATCCTAAGATCTTTCACTGTTTCGAAGTGCGTCTTTTCCTGAGAATATACAACTTTTTAAGATTGTGTGTGTACAATTAAAGAGAACAACTTTACGAATTAGCAAGCCTTGGTTAACAATAAACAATGAGTTGAAACACTGCCCAATAATTAGCTTTGAAGAAAAAATGGATAAAAAGCCAACTGTATAACTAAACCTCTTTTGAAGAAATAATTCGATGAAACAATGATTATTGAAACTGAATAAAATACCGCAGGAACGATGTTACGAGAATGTAACTAAAAAATAACTAACGGCTAAATATTGTAGCATAGAATATTTCAATTGGCTGTCAGTAAGTTCAGCGTTCTTTAAAAAGTACCATTACACGATTTCTCCCGCTTGAGCAAATGCAGACTGAAAAAGAAAATGCTGGCCAAAATTTTAACGCTCGTGGAAAAACTTGGAAAAACAGCTATATCAGCTGTCAGAAAAACGAGAATTCCAATTTCTTCGACGAATAACAGACTGATTAAAAATTTGCTCTCATGAACTTGCGTGATGAATGAATGACATGTGAGAAGATGCCATGACATAATGATCAACTCGAAAAGTTTACAAAAATTCAGAGGCATTGAACACGGAGCTGCGACTCTAGAGAGCACACAGAACATGCTGGGAGCAAAGGATTTCTAGTCTCCAGTTTTGGCAAGTGAAAATTGGCGGTTCTACAAAGAAACTAGAAAGCGTGAGGACTACTAACGGAGAGTCTAGTCATCGCACTACACGCTTGCTCTAAACACCACACAGTAAGTCAGTATTGCTGGTACCAGAGTGGTGAGCATCTTGTGGACTTTATAGGAGCAAGACAAGGTTGAACCATTCTATGTTCTTAATAATATTAAGAACTCAAAATTTTTCTATAATGTCACGCTTAGATTGGCCAATTGAAGATAAGGAAGTTAATACCACTAAATTTGGTGGGTAGTCAAAACTGATGAGTTTTAAGTACACCGAGGTAATAGAAGTTAATACTGAAAAAATTAAGAAAAATATTCTCCTAAGAATAGGATGCGCAAAATATATGATAGTTAAAAACTCTTCATAAAAGGGAGAAATGAAAGTGAAACAAAGAGCTTATTAGATTTAAAAGAATCAGTGAAGTGAAAACATTACTTTTTGTTACCTTTAGCGTGATTTTAGAAAGCTAATGAAATAGGAACAAAATAAGAGTTGTTCGATGGCGACATACTTAAGGTATTATATTTTTTAAAAAGAGACTTCAAAATTGGTTATTTTTCCAGCAATACAAATATGTAATAGTGACATTTCAAATTTTGCAGTTCATAATGAAGTTTACAGCAGTATAAAACGTCCGGAACTACGAACACGCTGCCATCCAGTTTGAACTTATTGTAGAGGAAACAATGAATAGCAATACAAAATAATGAATTAAAAACGTCAACTTTGTGCCATTCTATAACTTGGTTGAAATAATCTCAATTGTGTTAGCTAATTTTGTAAAGTATACATATTCCATGTAATCAACAAAATAGTAACGTAGATTTTTAAAGTGAAAAGTTAGAATAAAATTTTATGTGCTATCCCAAGTTATTAACAGTTTACTCCGTAACATGATACTCCAAAAATTGATATTCCTGTAGATTTAAACTGTTTCGAAAAGGTACTGTACAGTGTAATGCAGCATTAGTGTCATTAATGATGGAGATGTGGTGCAAGGTAGCAGTAACCGTATACTTTCAAGTGCTGGTGTACTGAAATTTAAACATTCTAGAAACAGAGTAAAAGACTTCCAAAGAAGTTTATTAAAAAACACAAAAAGATAAAGAAGGTTCTTTAAAGTATTTCATAGCAAGTAAATAATAAACAAGAAGAACCAGTGGTGTATAAAATATAGGTCAAAACTAACAAGCTTAGTTTTATACAAAAAAAGAAAGTAAAAACTGTTTGCTTCGGGAGGAGAAAAATACTCCAGGAAAATTTTTGTCGTTTGTGTAGAGTGGCTTCCAAAAATCTAAGGTGCGTCGTGACCTCAATGGTACTCAAACCTTTACGCTGAAGTAGAAGAGAATGTTTGTTTAACTATCGAACTAACTAAATAAGTAGCGAACTGTGTGGCATATTTTCTGTATCCTTAAAGTGTGTAGTACCGTAGGTTATGTGGCATGTTCCATGAGGCTCATTCCTCCCTAGACAGTAGAGTGTGTCTGCTAAAGAAGATTCCTTCCAGAAGAGTAATTCTTGGTGGTACTGATGTATTGCAATGCACATCTTTAACCCCGGAAATGGAAGCATGTGCGTTAGATCAGTTTGGTATGGTACGCTGCAGAACGAGTTCTAAGGTGTGTGACATGGTTTGTTTCGCTTGCTACAAAATAAGACAATGAAATTACTTCACGTACGAATAAGCTAAAAGTTATACACCTTGCGAGAAAACTGTGATATCAATCTTGTCACGTGTGGCCACCTCTGACTATAAAGAAGACTTCTAACTTCAAAGTGAAGCAGTAACAAGGAAATACAATATTAAACGGTTAAAATTTCATAGCATAAGCACTTAATTTTCAAACGTTCAGTGTTCAAACTTTTTTAGTTGAAGAGGTTTTTGTCGGAACGTTTTTGAGAAACCGTCTGGTGTTCAAACGTTCAGTAATGAAACATTTTGTACTTCAATTACCCGGACTTAAAGTTCAACGACAAGATAGTTTGACTTGACATGTTTTTTTGTGACGCTGTTGTTTGAACTTTATGAATTAAAATATTTCATTTTGAAAAAGTTCTGTTTACCAAATTATGTATCAAAACTGTTTTGAAATATTAGTCGTTAAAATATTCTGTGTTTAAATACGACACGTTGAAACATGTGCTCAAATATTCTGTGTTTAACGGAGCAAGAAGAAAAGCTGATCGATGCCAATAATAAGTGTCGTTCATATTTTAAGGTATCTTAAGTGTGAGGAAAATAGTTACATAATTACAGTGTTATGAGTGCACTAAAAGTCTTACATAACGAGAAAAAATGTTCAAATGTAAAAGAAAGTTGGAAGTTACAAACAAACGTCAAAAATCTGGTAATAGTGTAAAATGTGAAAAAACTACATATATAAACAAGAGAAAATTCTAAAACTAAAACAAAAGTGCTGCAATTGTTGTAAAAGTGTACAAGTAAAGCAAAAGAGTTGCAATTAGTAAATGTGCTACTCGAGCACGTGTGTTGCTACAGCACGTGTGTTGCTACAGCACGTGTGTTGCTACAGCACGTGTGTTGCTACAGCACGTGTGTTGCTACAGCACGTGTGTTGCTACAGCACGCGTGTCACTGCAGCACGCGTGTCACTGCAGCACGCGTGTCACTGCAGCACGCGTGTTACTGCAGCACGCGTATTACTGCAGCACGCGTGTTACTGCAGCACGCGTGTTACTGCAGCACGCGTGTCACTGCAGCACGCGTGTCACTGCAGCACGCGTGTCACTGCAGCACGCGTGTTACTGCAGCACGCGTGTTACTGCAGCACGCGTGTTACTGCAGCCCGTGTATTGTTAGCAGTTTACGCACTCAAACTTTACACGCAAATGGCCATTAAATGTCGAGGTATTAAAAAGCAGTGTAGAAGCAGTGTCAGTCCGTATATCTCCCTAGCATTGACACATATTAGCATGTTTTTTTAATTTAAGTATCAAAACAATTATAAGATTGTTTTAGAATATATCCACAATTTTTGCATATGTTGCAACTATATGTTCAAAACTTACCGATGCAATTTTTAAAGCGATAAAATATCAATTCAAATATTACGAGTGATAACTTGCAATGGTAAATGAATACAGTTTTCAGACACAAATGCAATGGTGGAACCTAGGAAGGCTAGCAAAATAACAATAAATTAAGAACGTGATGGTAACGAAGGCAACTCTACCTGAACGTTTGAGTTCCGCTGCAGACGTCAACGGTCACGAAAACAAAAAAAGAAAAACAAGTTAGTAAAATATCAGTCACACAAAAACTTACAAAATTGAGAGAAAAACGGGGATTCTGTATCAAATTCAGACTTGTTTCAGTTTATTGTAATGAATTAATTTGAAACTGTTAAAAATTTATTTCTGCGCACAAACACGCCAAAGTTAACTTCTAAACTTACCGTCATTTCAAACGAAACTTACACTTCCTAGTAACTGACCAGTGAAGTATGGTTCTATTACGATCCCTTGAAGTGTATGTATTATGGTCATATTACGGTCTCTTGAAGTATATGTACTCGTATTATGGTCATATTACGGTCTCTTGAAGTATATGTATTATGATCATACTACTGTCTCTTGAAGTGTATGTATTATGGTCATATTACGGTCTCGAAGCATATACATTATGGTTACATTAACGTCTCTTGAAGTGTAATCATGGTCAAACTACGGTCTCTTGAACTCTAAACACAAAGTAGGGGAGAAAAGGCTAAGACTGAATATGCAACAATAATTTTCTTCATCACCATGAATGAGTGTCAAAACTATGTTTGATGTTTCACGAGTGACAAAGAGCTACTAGTGAGAAGTTATTTTCTTTACAGAACACAAAATTCATATTACCAGATCAAACATTTATTTAATCCAAGCACTTACTTTGTCTGTTCTCAGTTAACATATTACAATTTTTCACACTGTTTTAGAAATAAACAGCGTGAACGTTTGTTTACGGAATACTTTCGTGCATATTCCAAAGCAGAGTCATTTCGATACATTGCTACATTGATATGCCATTCAAAAATCCACAGGCGAAACAACGTCAACGAGTGCGTCGTGCTGGGCCGCTAGCTGACACCTACTTACCCAACGGGGGTCCGTGCCGGCGTCCTAGGAGGAGAGGGTCATAGAAAGCAGCAGGTTAGAATTATTTGTAAACAATCCCGTAACAATCAAACCATCTGCGGATGAACAAATGTGGTTTTCAGGTTTTGAAAATGAACACAAAAATCAAACTCAAAAAGCACAACTTTATGTACAGTGATATTCTGTAAAGTGACTTGAGATATCGGAATGTAAATAAAATTGCGAACCGTAGAGCAGTTAAAATTTTTAATTCTATTTGATAAAAATAGGAAAAAGGGAACCCACTGATAATAGTAGAAAACCAATAAGCAGTCATTCAGGCTTTGTTGAGCTTGATTGAAAATAATAAACCTGAGGTATAAATCAAAACAAAGCTAAACAAGCAATCATCCAGTACCGTACATTATGTAACACAAAATTATACGGAATAACTCTGATATTATTTAAAGCAAAACTGGTAAGAAATGAAAAATGAATATTAACATTTTAACAAGGAAATAAACTTAAATTAAAATCAACCTAAATAATGAACAATGTAAAATATTTTTAGAGGAAGTCAAAATCGAAAAATGAGAAATTTAACATCAAGTGTGACGGGTAAATCTAAAAATACTTTCAACCGATAATTTTATGAAATGGAGGCTGCGAAGAAAGAATAATTTGTTAGCATATTAAAAGTTACGCTAATAATTGGAATAAAACTCGTAATAAAAAGATACAGTTGTTCCAAATGATGGATACAATAAGACTTGCATAATTTATTACACTACAGATATTACTACAACCCTCAAGCCTCGTAAACTGTGCTCTTTTCTGCTCCAAGTTTATAAATCAATATTCTATTAACAGGGAGAAAGAACCATGGCCTGAGAGACAAGCATTTATTGAGAACAGGCCTGAAAAGTACCGCAGACCAGTATCGGCACCTACGCAGGTCTATCCACCAGGTAAACGAGTTCTCCACTCTCATAAAACACGCGTATAACTTCACATATGCAGACATAGGCGATGGTTAATGAGCAAACCAAAAGGGTTAATATCACCCACACAACAATGCAGGAATGTATCATGAAACAAATGACTGGCACGAGATGCAAGCAGAGATTGTTGATGTGAACACGCGTACAGCTTTGTTGTTGTACGGCCTCGACACTATATGTCCTCACACACTCTCACTCTTTCATTCTCTCTTTCACGCTCACACACTCACACACGCATACTCACACAAACACTCACATACGCATACTCGCTCACACATGCATACCCACTCACTCACCTTCCCTGCCGCAAGTTCACGAGAGCCCAGTTGTAGGGATACCAAATAAAAGCTTTTGGAATGTAATGATTTTCTAAATACAATCGTACACTATTTGGTTTCGAGATCCACGTGCCACTGTTTGTTACGAAGGAGTTCGGATTTTCATTCAATGCTTAACGTAGTTGCAAAAAAAAAACATGAAACACACAGAGCCTTCAAATCCTGAAAATAGGGTGGAGAATCATGACCGCAAAGAAAGTAACATTCATTCACGGGGATAAATGAAACAAACTGTTCACAGGTGGCTTCTTAGAACTTCGTTGCCTGGACTCACCCGAACATTTGAAATACTAGGGTCCCTGTAAGCGCAAATCAACAATGCCTACCCACTATCATAGGATAGCTTCTTTACTATACAGTATGGACCACAAAAAAGTAAGCCAACTTTAAATGTTAATAACTTCACAGTGAATGAAGACATTTTAGGTATGTTATTTGCATTAAGTGTAGAGAAATGTTCTCCATAAAAATGTCAAGTCACATCAAATTGGTTCCATTTCTATCTCCCAATGAGATAAATAATAGCTGTAAAAACGTGAGTTGCACATGAATTATATTAAGATTAGGATTGATGGCCAACTTTTAAACATTAGTAACTTTGGATAAAAATACTTGAGTTTCATTTGGTGCATTACACACAGAGATACGTATCGTGGATACAAAGCTTTAGATTAGAGTATAAATAAAGTCCAAATCGTCTGAAAATTAACACTTAAAGCTAAATTTCCAAATGATGAAGCCCATAGTTATGTAACTCACGAATGAACAACGCATTTTCATCAACAACGTCTACGCAGAAAGAAAGAGTTTAAAGGAAGTTCAAAATGAATTCAAACAGAGATTTCCTGAAAGAAACTCTCCAACCAAGAAGACTGTCTGGAAGACTGTTAATAAATTTAGAACACATGGTACTATTTCAAACCTAAACAAAGGAAATTAAGGATGATTGAAAACTGTAAGAACCAACGAAAACATTGAATGTGTTCGACAAGTAATAACTGAAAATCTTAAGGTATCTAAAAGAAGAAATGGCACAGAATTGTCATCATCCTCCTTCCAAATAATTGTTCGTAATGATTTGCAATATTATCCTTACAGAGCTAAAGTTAAGCAACAACTTCTGGAAGGAGATTATCCTCGTCGCTTAAGATTTGCTCACTGGTTCACTGAACGTCCAGAAATTTTTACTAAATGGTTAGTGGTGGGAGATGAATGTGCATTTCATATAAATGAAGCAGTAAATAAGCAGATCTGTAGGTATTATGTGCCGAAAAACCATCCTCCTGAAGAAAATACTTATGAAATCAGCATTAGTAGAAAAAAGTTGTCTCTTTGGTTGGGTTTGTGCGGCACCGGATGGGTAATTGGACCATTTTTTTTATGCTACAACGCTGAATGGTGACAAGTATTTGCAAATGTTAAACACATAAATTATTCCACAACTTCAGATTTCTTAAGGAAGAAATTTCAATCGTATTTGGTGGATGCAAGATGGTGCTCATGCACACAGAACACTAATCGTTAAGAATTAATTTGCAAGACATGTTTCGAAGGAAAATAATAGCGCTCAGCCATGACATTGAATGGCCACCCAGGAACCCCGATCTCACACCTCGTGATTTTTTTCTGTGGGGCTATTTGAATATTATTTTCCCAGGAATTTGGAGGAATTGCAGAATCGAATTAGAAGTGAAATAGACATTTTGAAATAAAATCCTGTTGTAATTAAACGTGCTATAAAATCAATGAAAGTAAGATGTGAAAAATGTTTCAACGCAGCTGGCCGCCATTTGCAATAAAAATATACATTTCGGTTATGTATCTATTAATCCATTTCTGTTATGCTTTATTAAGAGAATCGTTATATCTCGTTTTAAAATAATTTTAATCTAAAACTTCTTTAGAATAATATTACAATGACATTTTAATTGTTTACTCATTTTTACAGCTATTATTTATCTCAATGATGAGAGATAGAAGTGGAACCAATTTGATATGACTTGATATTTTTATGGAGAACATTTCTCTGCACTTAATGCAAATAACAGATCTAAAATATCTTCGTTCTATGTGAAGTAATTAACATTTAAAGTTAGGTTAACTTTTTTCTGTGGTCCATACTGTATAAGGCAATGAACATTCACGTCTGCCTCTACAGAAGTAACTCGCACAAACGTCATGAGAGTTGTCTGCTACATGGCCTCTGTGTCACTCGTGCTAGACCACCGTGTTGCTATGTGGCAAACGATTTCACCTCAGGCTGGTGAGGCTGAGGCTAGTGAGGCTGAGGCTAGTGAGGCTGAGGCTAGTGAGGCTGAGGCTAGTGAGGCTGAGGCTAGTGAGGCTGAGGCTAGTGAGGCTGAGGCTAGTGAGGCTGAGGCTAGAGAGGCTGAGGCTAGAGAGGCTGAGGCTAGTGAGGCTGAGGCCCACACGTGGAAATTAACGTGTTTTTTACTGAACTTTTCCGTTTGATTTGCCAGTGGACGCAGGCTTTGCGAAGGATTTTCCGCATTGAAGGATGTGCCTTTGGTATCCACAATACAACGCTCAGAATACATGTACATATACTCTACCGAATTTCCTCCTATCTAAATCCTTAGGACCGTCACAGAGCGACGGACCATCAAGCAAGCAACAAACTGTGTATTATTATATAGTGGAATTTCCACACCGTCTTTGCTGAAAACCGAGCTAAATAAGTATGCAACCAATCCAACCATAACGACAGGCCCAAGAACTGATGGTCGTGGAGATCTAAAATTGAAGGAGTACAGCTCCAGTTTTGGAAGCCTTAGACTTAGGAAATTCTACGAGGCGTGGTTTGCAGAAGCGAGATGATCGCTTTACTGGGTTTGAGGGCTTCTAATTCAAGGAAATGAAAACAAATTTTGTTGCTATAATAAAACAAGGGATGAACAAAGACTAACAAGCGCGAGCCAAAACAAAAAGAGTGAGAATAGGAAAAGCCACGAGAAGAAGAAAGGTCGTGAATAAAAGAATGGTCGTGAGTAGAGGAAAAATCGTAAGCAAATGGGAAAACAGAGCATAAGGAAAAAGACGAAGCGCAATGAGAAAAGGCGTGATCTAAAAAGAACGAGCGAAGGAAAGAAAAGACTTGAAGCAAAAAGAGAAACATTTGAGCTACTTAATACGGCGAGTAAAGTGAACGAAATATAAATCAAGAATTAGAGAAGTGAAAAATAAGCTTAACACAAAATTAACAATAGAACGTTGATGCTTGTCTTAGAAATGACGGGATGCGTGAATGAAACAATCACGTAATGGACTTTATGCACCGCCTGAATTGAATAGAGATCGAAAGAAAAAGTTGAAAAGAAATGGGAATCGAAAGAAACTTATGAAGAAAATTAAACCGAAGAAATGCAAGACACTGGTCAGAAATGGAAAATATACGACTAATCAACAGAAAAAAGGACGAACGATGAAAAATGTGAGGTAATCAAGAATAATTTATACTGAAAATAAAACTCGAAACCAAAACGCGAATCATAAACCTGTAGAAACTTCTAGGAGTAAAAAGTTGATGATGAAAAACTCATTTCCTCTCATAAAAAGAATACAAGAAATTAATTAAAACGTGTTGTTGTGTGACAGAAGTTGCACAGTCGCCCAGAAAAGAGGAGATAATTTGCGAGTCACTGTATTCCATCGTATAATAATACACAGTTTGTTGCTTGCTTGCTTGGTCCGTCTCTCTGTGACGCTCTCAAGCATTTAGATAGGAAAAAAACTAGGTAGGGTCTACATGTATTGTAAGCATCGTATTGTGGATACCAAAGTCACATCCTTCAATGTGGAAACTCCTTCGCAAAGCCCCGCGTCCACTGGCAAATCAAACGAAAAATATCAATAAATAACACGTGAATTTTCACGTGTGGGTGTACTAGTGAAGACAACACAGAGGCTGCATGAGACACGTCATCAGTGACGGTCAGTGTGCGCACCACAGTGACATCAAAATATTGACATCGCACTGAAAATAGCCTTCTATTTTTACCCATCAAGTTGTCGCAGTTCACTAAATGTAAGTCATTCTTGATAAATAACGTGCGCATTGTTCTGTAGATGAGAGATGAAATTATTTTTGATGCATGAGAGCGATTTCACATCGTTTTTTTCCGTCAAAACTTGCGAGTAGATGCCCGTTTTAAGACAAATACATTGTTTGCATTGTAGCGATTACACATTTGATTAAACTTAAAAAGTAATGAAAAAACCTAATCTAGGTTTTTTCGACAAGCCTTAGCACAAAAAAATATTTTAAAATGATTTTGAAATTCTTTCCTATGTTTGTGATCACAAAGTATTTTAAAATTTGAAAACTTGTAGCCTCGTTATGTTCGATTAGAACCTTAAATTTTGTAACTCACAACTAGTTTCAGCACGTAGAAATTCACAAACAAAGATCCAAGCTGTAAGTTCTAGTGATTTGAGGGAACGTTAAAACCAGACAACTGAGCACATCAGCTCGTTTTAAAACAATTGGACCATTGCAACATTGTGATATCGAGCACAGCTGCGTGAGATCTTATAACTGTGAAGACATGTAGCACAACTAGATGTACTCTCCCACTAGAGATACTAGCACACCGCGACACACCGTGCAGTACACCGGCACACTGTCACCCACTGCTGGCACACTGGCACACCTGCACGGTTCACGCTGCCCGACGCATGAGTCACGCGCCCGGGCACACAAAGCGTCTGCTGAAGTACGAGCTGCCACGCGGAATATAACTAAGCCCTTCAACGATTGAAAACTAAGTATTTTGGCTGCAAACTCAATCTACATCAAAAAATTTACTAAATCAACACCTCTGGTTATCGCCACCAAGCGAGGCTGTATGTCCCACGAGCGGCTCAGTGTAATTTCTAGTGTTCGTAACTTCCTGTAGTTTCTATTAGGAATAATCGAGTTAGTCCCATGCATTGTATCTTATATACTTGATTTATTTCCAGCGTCTTGAACATGTCGTACGACAGTGATTCTCGCGTCAAATTGCTTCTTCTTCAATTAAATTCTTTCGATTACTTTTAACTTTTACGCTTGGGTATTTTACACAAAACATTCAGTGTTCTCTGGATACCAGAACCTACATCTTTGCTGGAGAAAAAGCCTTTTCACATGGAGATGTATTGGGAATAGGCTAATCTTAAAAATGAACATATATTTAATAAAATCAAGACTTGTCACCCCTAGGAATGTGTTCAGTAGTTAAAATACGTGTACGTCAAGCGTAAGATTGCAACGAACAAAACCCACAATGAAGAGACTGAGACAAAACTACCCATGAAGAACTATGGACACTGGAAAGTTAGTCATTTATTATCAAACTTTGCAATGAACAGAAATATGCGATGCACTTTGTGTACTCTGATTAGACATCAGTTTGGTGCAGCAGCTCAGAGGTTACTCGGCACTGCGCTCAGTAGAGAGAGATCTCTGAGCTCAGTGGTGCTCACAATGCTCTCAAGATGCCACACAGCTCACTTTTGAGGGCTTGTGCAGTTTGAGTGACATAAAAATGCAAGATTTTGCATTTTGCACGTCACCATGCCCGCTCTGGGAGACTGTAAACTCTCCCTACACGCTACATACACACTCCCATACTAATTTCATACAAGAAATTAGGGTAATCAACGATGCATTCTACTATCTCAATACTCGTGTTGATAATGAAGATGGAGGGAACTTGTAGAGCATAATACAATCGCGCTATCTGCAAGCAGTTTTACGAAGAGCAAGACTCGTGTTTGAAAAAGAACTCTACGTTAGAATAAAGCAAACGGTACTTCACAACCAATACAAATCCTTATTCGAGGACTTTTTTCTTACATAATAGCATAGGCTTCGTCATGATGTTCAGCAGTGATTTCAGACACGCAAGCGAGCAATACATGTATGAAGGCTTCAGTGTTTACAGTTGCATGGTAGCATGTGTTTGGTGCCAAGAACATGAAGTAACATCTTTTGAAAATCAGTGAAATTGTAATAATAAAACAGGAAAGCCAAATGTTTTAATCTGGTGACGACGTTAGTTGTGAGATCAGTGCATCAGAAAAATGACCGACAGCTACGACGACGTGGCGCAAATTGTGTTAAACATTATTTACGTTATAATATGGCCACGTTTTGTTTTATTTTATCACCCCATTTTACTCTTATTTACCTAAACAGCAACTATGATTTTCTTCAGTTGAGTTTTTGCTGTAGGGAATACTCAAATGAAAAAAATTGTGGCAACCACAATATCAACAGCAGACGACCCCTTTTCTTCAACAAATACAAAATGATTATCACAAATACGAAGACGACACAAATGTTTACAAAACGCTCCACAGCACAGAGTTTACATCAAGAAACTAGTATGATCAACACTGCTAAAAATAATAACCAAGACATAAATAATACCTCTAAATTATTGCAAAGCACAAAATCGGTCCAAAAACTCACGTCTAAAAGGTCCTATTTTGGTGATGTCGGAAGGCGTTTCGAAGTCTCCGTCTTTAGCGACGACCTGGACCTCGTAGGCGCGGTAGGGATCCAGCCCTCGTAGTGTCTGCTGCAGCGACTTCTCCTCCACGGGGGATTTGCGCCACTTGCGAGTGCCCTCAGGCCTGAGACAAGCAGCATACGTCAGCAGTTGAGCCCCTCACTGCTGTGCTACAAACGGCATGAGTGGCACTCACTGCTGTGCTACAAACAGCATGAGTGGCATTCACTGCTGTGCAACAGGTGTCGTGAGTGGCACTCACTGCTGTCCAACAAGTGGCGTGAGTGGCACTCACTGTCGTGCAACAGGTAGCGTGAGTGGCACTCACTGTCGTGCAACAGGTAGCGTGAGTGGCACTCACTGCCGTGCAACAAGTGGCGTGAGTGGCATTCACTGTCGTGCAACAAGTGGCGTGAGTGGCATTCACTGCCGTGCAACAGGTGGCGTGAGTGGCATTCACTGCTGTGCTACAAACGGCATGAGTGGCACTCACTGCTGTCCAACAGGTGGCATGAATGGCTTTACTTTGTGTTGTGCAACAGGTGGCATGAGCGGTGGTGTACTGAGGTCGTATTTTAACAAGGCTTTCATCACTTGATTGGTGTACCACTAACTCGGTTGGTGTACCACTAACTCGGTTGGTGTACCACTAACTCGGTTGGTGTACCACTAACTCGGTTGGTGTACCACTAACTCGATTGGTGTACCACTAACTCGATTGGTGTACCACTAACTCGGTTGGTGTACCACTAACTCGGTTGGTGTACCACTAACTCGGTTGGTGTACCACTAACTCAGTTAGTGTACAATTTACAGACTGTTAGTGGTACGTACAGTGCACTGTACATTGTCGCTTACGAAGCTTCAGATTTGAAAACCGAACTCGTAAGATTTTCTGTTACCTGACAATTCGTTGCAAATGCAAATGTCTTAAGTAATATGATAAGAACAGAATTACAGTGGTAGAAACACACTAAATATCATCAGTAGCAACGCTCCATTCCAGTACAAGACGAAGAACTCACCGGTACTGGACGAAGAACTCACCGGTACTGGACGAAGAACTCACCGGTACTGGACGAAGAACTCACCGGTACTGGACGAAGAACTCACCGGTACTGGACGAAGAACTCACGCCCAGGATGATCTTCAAAGTCTGGCCTCCAGTTAATCTTGACGTCAATGCCCTGTCCTTCGTCAGCTGCATCAATGTCGCCGTCTTCGTCACGATCAGCAGCAATAACGTCAGCACCGTCAACGTCACCGTCGTCGTCGATATCTTTGACGTCTCGATGGTCGACGTCACCATCTGCGTCACGGTCGGCAGCCTGCAAGTCGTCTAAATCGACGTCACCGTCATTGTCTATGTCGGCTACGTTTACGTCTTGTTCGTCTACGTCACCATCCCCGTCGGTATCGAGAACATCTTTCCGATCGATTTTACCATCTTTGTTCACGTCTTTCAGAATGACGTAGCGGTTCACAATATCCTGTCTGTCAACGTCTCCGTCACCGTCACGATCTGACGCCAGTAAATCTTTGCCGTCAACATCTCCATCTCCATCAATGTCAACGATGTCAGCGCCGTCTATGTCACCGTCACCATCCCGATCTGCCGCTTTTACATCCTTTCTGTCTACTTTATTATCGTTATTGACATCTGAAATTTTAAAATCTTCTTCGTCCACATCACCGTCATTATCCACATCTTGCACGTCATTTCTGTCAATATCGCCGTCACCATCAGCGTCACCCAGAATCATTACGTCATCGTCGTCATCCTCTGCGTCAATATCACCGTCTCCATCTTCGTCCGCAGCTTCGACATCGTCAGCATCAACGTCTCCATCATTATCTTCGTCACCAATGTCCGCGAAATCTACATCACCGTCACCGTCTCGGTCGCCAGCACGAACGTCTTTTTCGTCAACGCGATCGTCATTGTTTATGTCGGCTATCTTAAAATCGTCCAAGTCGACGTCGGAGTCTCCGTCGATATCCAAAACATCGTCTTTATCAACGTCGCCGTCTCCGTCTGTGTCTCCAAGAACGATCCGTCTGTTGACGTAGTCGTCGTAGTCAATGTCCCCATCACCGTCTCTATCTTTCACTTTCACGTCACCTTCGTCAATTAATCCATCACGATCCAGATCTGATACGTCGTCTCCATCAATATCACCATCACCGTCTCGGTCCGCTTGCCTTACATCGTCTTCGTCAACATCGCCGTCATCGTCCACGTCAGCAGCAGCAATATCCTCAGCATCTACGTCACCGTCACCGTCAGTATCCAACACGTCTTCTTCATCCACAACGCCATCGTCATTTGTGTCACCCAAGAACATGTTACGCAAAGCAAAATCTAACGCGTCAATTTCCCCATCGCCATCTCGATCTTTTACATCAAAATCATCTTCGTCAATTTTGCCATCGCCATCGAAATCTACAACATCTTTTGCATCGACGTCACCATCTCCGTCTCTGTCGATAACAGCCAAATCTTCCTCGTCAATGTCACCGTCATCATCAATATCAAAGACGTCCAGATCGTCGGAATCGACATCGCCGTCTCCGTCCAAGTCCGTGAGATCGTCAGTGCTAATGACACCGTCACCGTCGCTGTCTTCCAAGAGAACATTTTCCTCGTCTTCATCTTGAGCGTCAATATCCCCATCCTCGTCTTCGTCAGCTGCAATCAGGTCTTTAGCGTCGATATCACCGTCGTTATCCTCGTCACCGATGTCATGAGCATCAACATCACCGTCGCCGTCTCTATCAGCAGCCTGGACATCGTCTTCATCTACGTCACCATCATTATCGATATCAGCCACTTGACGATCGGTAGCGTCTATGTCACCATCGCCGTCGATGTCCAAAACGTCGTCTTCATCCACATCACCGTCTTTATCAGTATCCCCCAAGAATGTCTGACGTAAAGCAAAATCAACGGGATCGATATCGCCGTCACCGTCTCGGTCTCTGACGTCCAAGTCCTCACCGTCAATCCGTCCGTCACCATCGACGTCTAAAACGTCCCCAGCGTCTACGTCTCCGTCTCCATCCTTGTCTGCAGCCTTTATGTCATCAGCATCGACGTCTCCGTCGTTATCGATATCAGCAGCAGCAATATCCCTATCATCTACATCACCATCGCCGTCTATATCTATAACGTCATGAATGTCAATATCACCATCACCATCTTGATCTTCCAGCACCGTCTGCTCCTCGTCATCGTCTTGTGCGTCAATATCTCCGTCTCCATCTTCGTCGGCTGCCAGGACATCACTTGCATCAAAATCACCGTCGCCATCTTCGTCTCCAATATCAGTGATTCCAACGACTCCGTCTCCGTCCCGGTCTGCAGCTTTTACATCGTCTTCGTCTACGTCGCCGTCATTATCGATGTCAGCAACTGCAACGTCATCATCGTCGATATCCCCATCTCCGTCTGTGTCCAGTACATCATCTTCATCGACATCGCCGTCTCGGTCTGTATCGCCAATAATGACATTGCGATTACGGACGTCGTCTTCGTCAATATCACCATCATCGTCTTTATCGATGACGTCATCGTCGTCTTCGTCATCACCATCTCCGTCTACATCCCTGTCATCCTGGTCAAAAGCCCACGTGAAGACAGGAGGCACAGGAACGCTGACAGCCACGGCCTCACCCTCTGCAGTGATGTACCTCCTGTGGACAGAGCGAATGATCAAATCTAGGAGTCAGTTCAGGATGAACTGATGCAATGTAAATGTAAAGAAAGTAATTGTGACAACATGCAGTAGACTGCTACAGTACCTACATAGCGTTGCTACCCTCTTCTGACCCTGAAATCGAAAGATGAGAGAGCAGAATGAATTACCCATCTATTTGTTGAAAAATATTCAGAATATTTGAGTATATTCTTTATGACAAAAAACTGATGGATTTCATTTTAAAAACAAACATTTTATTATATAGTATTTACAGTGGATGGTAAGTTTTTCTATCAGCAATGTTAAAATTGCTATAATCCATTAGTAAATATTACCTCAGGTCGATAAAATCAGTCTACAACTTCCACAATGTTAGAAGAAAACCACACGATGAAGAGTAGACCTGGTCCAATATTTTTTATACTCTAGTAGCGCTAAATTTTCCGACCGGTAAACAAGTCAAAACACGTACAGGAAAGCTCGAAGTCTTGCGAGCATTCCGCTTTTACAAGAATGCAAAAAGTTACAACAATGAAAATGAATGAACTCTTACGAACACAATTGAAAACTCTGAACAAGGAATACTATACTTGTAGCCAAGTCCGGCGGCGTTCTTGGGTTGAACTACGATCTTGTAGCGCACTCCTTCCTCCAAGTCAGCGATCTTCACCTGACCACGAGAATACCTCATTAAAATGCAATAAAAATACCGGTTGACGGATACAGAAGTATGTGAATATATTCATTAGATTTTTCTTGCTAATCAACCGTTATAAATTGATAAAGCCTCTCAGTATCGGATACCAAACAACAATCTGTTTCATTATCAGTTCGTTCTGAGAAGAACAAAGTTTGCAATAACCTTTAATTCATTTATTCATTCATTCCCACAAAGCTAATTGCTCAAGGATTCAATTATGCGTGACAGATTCAATTCTTAATCTTTTGAAAAACTATCACGTTTCTTGTCATAAGTTTTTGCTTCTATGCAGCCATAATGGATATAGAGTTCAATTGGAACATTAATTTTGTTCCCGCACATTCGTATTCCAATCCAAAATTTCATACATAGTCCCGCTGCCCCTAGTCTCTCCAGCCCCCCCCAGTCCCTCCAGCTCCCCTTCAGTCCCTCCAGCTCCCCTTCAGTCCCTCCAACCCCCCTTCAGTCCCTCCAGCTCCCCTTCAGTCCCTCCAGTCCCTCCAGCCCCTCTCCAGTCCCTCCAGCCCCCACTCGCTTCATGGGCAGGGGCTCCCACAACAACGGTGTTGGCTTCCATTTGCTCCTCCAGTTCCACAGCGGAGGTCGTGCTTGCTTCCATCTTGACCTCATCCAGCTCCAACTCCGTGGCTTCCCCTTCCTCTTCCACTCCCTGCTCCTCCTCCCCTTCCTCTGCTGGGGAGTAGGTCACATGGTACGATGTGATCTTGCCATTGGGATTAGCAGGAGGCTCCCACATGACGAGGATGCTAGTGGCAGAGATGGGCTTTGACTTCAGGTCCAGGACAGCAGAGGATTCTGTGTATCACGAGGGAGTGCTAACACGACGTCCAGATTACATCGACTCGTCAACTGAAATTAACTGCCTCTGGTTGGAAACACTTGGACAACATAACTGATGTGGTCTCAACAATTGGTGCAGAGGAAAAAAATCTGAATGTTTAACTGATGCATTGTACTTTGAACGTTATGCATTGCACTTCAAAGGCAGAAAATAATAGGAATTAATTTTCTAAATGTTTTCCGAAACATTACTGCCAGAATGTTTTCCAAACTGCGCACGAACTCGTTCCGACCAGAGGGAGCTTTTCCTACCTTCTCGGTTGACGCTTTTTTCCCCACATTATTTCCCCTACACAATTTCCCACTTGCAGTGAACATACGAACAAAAACAGTTGCAGAACCTAAACAGACAGTTTGGGCAATAGCTTTGAAAACATGCTGCCACAAAATTCCCGATACAAAAAAGAGATCCAAGAATCTCTCAGTGAGTACGTACCCTATCAAGATTATCCACGTCTCTTAAACAATGTTTAATTTCCTTCATTTCTTAAAAACTATATATGTATTTTAAAATGTTTTTAAATTGTAAACCATCTAACAATTTGAATATACATTAGTCATCACGTCCCCATTTTATGCTGACGGTGATTCACTTGTTCATAAATTCCTCGTAAGCTGGAAGACAACATCTTCAGAAATATACAATAGATGTGAAATATCCTTTATTCTTTAGATAACATTTTATGTTATTTCCATCATCTTCCACTCTAAATTATGGGAGAATTTTCAACAATACTCTCACGACTGCGGTAGTTCTATCATTAAAATCCATTGTATTATAGCATTCTTCGTAATCTCTTGACAACCATGGGAAGCATTTCACAGTTAAAACGAAAACCCAAATTATTGCATCGTACTGATATCAATGCGTATTTGAGTAACCTTCAGAACATTAACATGTTTCCTGCGATGGGACCCACCGGTGGGTCACTTAGGTTAGGTTCTGTAATTTTTTCCAAGTCTTTTAGTGATTATGTGTACAAGGTAAAGATTTGCACCGACTAGGCAATTGCAGGAAACGTGTTAATGAGAAAACGTAACAGAATATCGTAATTCCCTTTTTCCATTAATGAGCAAAATATGGTGTCGTTGAACTAATATTGAAAAATCTGCGGCGTTTACAACAAGTATTTAACTATCTCCGAGAAAGAAAATCTACAATAAATTACAAAATGAAACAATAAATTACAAAACGAATACATTACAAAATAACGAACGCTTAAATGACATTTATGATATCCATGCGTATAACATAACATTAATTTTATAGGCTTGATCAAGGATGTGGAAAACCTTAGTAGTTTCCTACATAGAGATATTGATCTGATGGCATTGAACTTGTAGGACTGTGATTGTCTTAACCCTCTCACAACCAAACATTTTCTTCTGCAAATGCAGGTTTTCCTCCACTAAAACTTACTGTATATCTAAAAAATAATCTGGAAAAAAGAGAAATACTTAGGTAAGAAGAACTTGCGGGAAATACTCTTTTCCAAATGCCCATTTCTTGCTCTTCTCTGATTTCGTTTTCCAACTTTTTTTCACATTTCCTTGCATTTCTGACAGCGATTAGAGTTTATTGCATTATTTCATAATCAAAAGTAACAGTGAATACTAATTGCTACTTACTTGATTGTCTCGTCCAGAAATACACAGGCTCGCCGTACACCCCTTCATACTCCGTGTTATCCGCTCGTATTCTCACGAAGTATTCCGTGTACGGGGTAAGACCCGTTAACGTAGCCCGAGTCACGGGGCCTTCAACGTACACGTCGTTCTCTTCTTTATCGTCAGCATCGCCGTCAGCATCAGAGTCAGCTGCGCGGCTGTACACCATCAGCTGACGAGACATAGAACGGGTCAGCCTACTGATAACAACTGACATCAAATGCTTCATCTGGTCATGGATGTCGTGCTCGAGGTAACAGTCAATGAAGCTCATCGTAACACCTGCCCTCTACTCGTGGTGACGGAGGTAATTCATACGTTAACTGCACCAGTATACTCAGATGCCATGAGCACCACAAGCAACCACATGCAATATCGAATTAAATGATATACTAATTTACAGCTATTTTGTACTGAGAAGTTTTTTCAGTACTGTTTCTTCTGTTATGGAGTGTTATTCATACTACCGTATTTGACGGCATATAAGACGCGACGACGAAGACGGCATATAAGACGCGACGACGAAGACGACATATAAGACGCGACGACGAAGACGACATATAAAACGCGACGAC
>VCRD01001939.1:0-18707 GCA_006783055.1 Trinorchestia longiramus
TGTGCATGAAATCCCACTTCACTCACAAAAGGTTACTCTCTGGTGCGGTATGACAAGTGAAAGGATTATTGGTCCCTATTTTTTTTGAAAATCAGAATGGAGAAACTGCGACTGTAACTGGAGCTGCATATCGAAAATTCATTGAAGAATATTTAAGACCTCAAATTCAAGATGGGAATATGTGGTTTCAACAAGACGGTGCAACAGCCCATACAGCAAAGAAATCAATTCAACTTTTGAAGACAATTTTTCCAAATCGATTAATTTCACGTTTTGGAGATATTCCTTGGGCCCCTAGATCTTGTGATTTAACCCCTTTGAATTTCTTTTTATGGGGGTACTTAAAGTCAAAAGTATGCATTAATAGGCAACATTTGAAAGAGAACATTTCTCACGAGATTCGCAACATTCCTCCCGAGATGCTAAGAAAAGTGATGGATTCTGTTACGAAAAGAATGCGCATGTGCATAAACCAACATGGTGGACATTTAGATGATACTCTATTTAAATAAAAACTCCAAAACCCTTTCTTTCGTTTGCAATTTACCCGAAGTATCTATCTCAAGTAGTTTTTGCATAAATTAATTCTAAATATATCATGTTACTTTTGTCACACCCTTTATAAGTAGATGGTTCAATCTTGACGGTTATATCTGTATTGTTTCATCTCTATGTGACCAATTTTATGCATTGATTTTATTTTACAAATATCTCTATTATTTTTATCACAGCCGTAGAAGTACAACGAGTTTTTAAAGGAAAAACTAACTACCTTTAAATGTGGCTTTAGTGATGCTTTTGGCAGGATAAAATGCCCGGACTAAGTGGATGATACGATGAACTCTTGAATTCTCCCTCTTTTATAAATAGACTGGGATTCTCTCTAAAGCTCTCCTCCGACGCCGCTCAAATGAGCAGCCAGAAGTCATTTGCTAAAAATGGTTCAGTATTCAGCGACCAGTCAATGATTTTTAAAGAAATTATGTATTATAGTAATTCCTTCGCTTGCACCGGCATAATTGCAGCATTATGCACTTTATGTGAGTATTTGATGCTCGAATGTTTACTTACTGAGTGACTTGGCCACATACGAAAGACAAATTTTCATATAAAATGAATCAGCTTTCGAAAAGAACCTGTACCCTTCAAGAAGAACGCATTGCTATTTAGAACACAAAAAAATTACAACCTCAGTGAAAGAGACTTAGTGACTGTAAGACTCGTTTCATCTAAAATATAGGTTTGTTGATATGTTGTCTTTGTGTTAGTATTGCTGGAGCTCAAGCTACAGTACGTTAGTATCTTTTCCGAAGTACATGAGTGAGGTCGTTTCTGTGTTGAGACTGACGCATCCCGAGGACTTGGTTGTGCAAGGGCTTAGATCTAACGCTTGTATCACAATTTGATAACAAGGTCTCGGACTAGCAAGAATGAGCAGCCACAACATTTGTACAAATCCTTTCATAGATGGCCTCTCGATGAAGGCAAAAATCCTTCATTCATTCTACACACTCCATAAACAGCCCTGGCTGACGCTAGAGTATTTACTCCCGGCTGTTTCATTTTGAAAATATTAATTATTTGCAATAAAAATCTTATATTCGAAATATGAGTGAGACACTTCCAGTCTTCAACGCAGGCTTTATTTTTTACAAGAAATGAAATGAAAGAAACCGAAATCCATTCGTAGCATATGGTTGATAAATTATTGAGCACATCTTAACTCGAATGTCATTTATAAGTGTTTTGAAATCGGTTGTCGACTTTCATATATAAGTGACATTTTGTTAAAAATGTTGCACCCAATTTTAATGAACTATTTTTAATTGGATCAGATAAAAGTGCCTTTTGTCTTTCAACTTAGCATCAGTAGTAGAAGTATTCAGTAGGGCCCGCATGCAGCTGCTACAGCACAGCGATTCAGTGTCCAAGTAATCAAGTGGTTTCCTCTCAGAGCTTTTCTCAGAGTGGTGCGTGTTTAAATCCGAGCTACGGTAGAAATTGTTGTAAGCAAGTTAATGAAAGTAATAGTGATAGTGAAACTAAGTTTGCTAAATAAAGTAAACGAAAGAAATTTGACAAAGGGTGGCACTTCATGTTCTAACTGACTATCGAAGATAAGAGACAATTTAATACGATAAGTTTAAAGAACACCGAAATTTTGCTTAGGATTTCTGGCCCATTACCGGCACTATCATTTCCGATTCAGACAACATAATCCCAAACAAGTGAAGATCAAGTGGTGTGTCTGTGAGGATATAATTTGACTGACAGCTACCGCAGAGCAACAATGTATGTGTGACTCACCACGTCACAGAGGCCACGTCATGTAGTCGGAAGTTTTCGTGAAGTCATAGCCAGAATTTGAAAAACCTACAAGTTCCATTATTGACAAAATCTGTGTTGTATAAATTTTTTAACGAATGCTGGATGAATTTACGACAGTAATAAATATTATAGATGACGTTTTCTATAAACTATGTTTAAAATATCTGCTTTTGGCTTTCATTTCTCAATCTTTGCAAAATAAATATTTTTGTGCAATTTCAAGAGTCTCATTTATAAGCCAACATCAACAGTTATTACAATTTCAGCTCATAGTCACTAACTAGAAATTGTTTCACCTAACGCGTGAAAACCTATGAAACTAAACTAAACTCATCACTAACAATTTTTTTCTATTTTGAGTTGATAGTACAAAGGGGCGTAAAGGTGATGTCATGGACTACAATTTGGACGGTCAGGCGCTACCGATTGTGTTGTTTAACGATGTCGTATCAGTAAATTCGAAGTAGTGCCTTGATAATTCAATGAAAAAATTGTGGCCAGCTACCTGATTATTTTCCATTGAGCTAGGGTTATACTATCAACACGATGGTGCTCCTGCTCACTGCTCTCACGAATGTCTTTTTTCATGAGACAAATTTTTTGCCCGAGTGATTAGCCGTTAATAGAACTAGTTTTGGCCTTGTTATGGGCCTGGTTTCAGACCACTCAACTATTGGTTTAGGGGAGGGATGGATTTCATTGTCCATCAACATAAGCCATCGTCAGTTGAAAATCTTTAAAAAAACTTGTGAGTAAAAACCAATCCGAATTTTTTCGTCGGTTTACCGGAGATAATCATCGATTTGTGGTGATAATCATCGTTTGTAGTAAGAACGTCCGACGATAGAAATAGTACCGGTTATTACCGGTAATTATAGGTATTTCCAGACGATGAAATGTTTGCCGACGATATTGACCGGTCTTTACAGTCTTATTCCTACCGTCATTCCAAGCATAGGGAAAAGTCGATAAAAATACAGTCTTTTTCAGATAATAATTACCGGTTTATCGTAAGATATCATCAGTTTATGGTAAGAAAAGGCGATAATTACCGGTTAATTCTGACGAAAATTAGCGCTGGTCAGACGATAAAATTCGGATAGGGAACTGCGAAAGATAAGAACAAGGAAAAAATTTGACGTACGATGCTAACTACAGCAGAAGGGTTCTATTCTCCGTTTATAAGAATGAATCCTAATTTAAAATTGAGATTAAAATTTTACCACCCAACACAATATAATAATGATCCGCTCTTTTTCTATATACTTCTTCAATTTTTTATTCGAATTATTGCAGGATGTTGATTCAACTTGGCGTTCAAGTTAGTAAAAATTGATGCACAGCAGCAGTAAAGATTCTGTCTTGTACTTTGATGCAAATACTCCTACGATGTACGAGTTTGATCCTCACTGTTTTATACTTGTATGATTTACGAAAACGTTAAAGTTCAAATTGATACTAATGTATTTATTATGCTCGCTTGAGACACGACTAGCGTTAGGTGTGTAAGAAGTGTCAGCATAGAAAAATTTGAAGGCTTTTTAACGAAGAATTTAAATCACAGTGTTTCAAGATGCAGTTTGTGTCATCAGTGTCAATATCTGAACACCATCCCTATAACGTTTTTGGCCAATTAATGAACATATTATTGAATGTTCATGAGCGAGGAATTGTTTTTCTTGAAGAATTTATTATTCAGAAACTCATTCTAATTCAGCAACACATTCAAACATTTCAGTTTCATTTAATTTTTGGAGAACAATTTGAATGTTTGGAAGTCATCAGAGAGTAAAGCCAGTACACAGCATAGCGGCTCAGCAGGTCATGACAGCCGGATGCACCCGACAGAACTGCTCCAACTCTCGTGGCTCATATCTCAGAATGATTGAGTTTCCTACTACCATTCAAGTTAACGGCAATGAAATGCAGTGAACATAGACATTACAGGTGCACTAGTTCAGGCAAACATGGATCTGCACAATAACCTTCACACTTCTCACCCAGATTGCAAATGAATGTGGTGTTCAAAACGAGTCAAATGTAGAGCTTTCTATAGATGGTGATTTTTCATTCAGTTACTACCACGAATGGTTGCAGTTCACCTCAGAAATAACAGTTTTAAAGCCTTCTTGCTCTAGTTTCAGAACAGAACAGCTTGTCTGGCAGATATCATTTGCAGGAGTTAACTCTTACCTCAATGAGTTTAATCCATATTGAGGTAGTAATTTTATTGAAGCTTTTAACAATTCTTAATGTTTGCGTTATTTTTATTCAGGAATGGAGATTGTATGTTTATGCTGGGTGAACCTAACTACCTGGTCGTCTTCGTGTTTTGCTAATTAAAGTAGCACTGTCAGCACAGTAGCACTGTCAGCACAGTAGCACTGTCAGCACAGTAGCACTGTTCTGTCACAGTGAACAGAGTTCCTGCACGAGAAAATTAATCAAAAGGAAATTTGGACGTCGTCTTCAAATTTTACAACAATGACTTTGGAGGATTGCCTTGGGAAATATTTCTGAAGCGTGTTTGCCTGTATTATTTGTGAACAGATTTTTTCCTCTTCATTCATACAAAAAAGATCTTGGTTTATCAGCATTACTATAATTCATCGATTGTCAATCTAGGTGATTGCTGTTAACAATTATTAGTGCTTAAATTTATGCAAATTTGCTTAATTTGAAGTTAAGTCAACTTTGTATTTAAATTAGGTTTTCATGAAACATATCATTACAAATTATGTTTGTATGAAAAACTTTTGGAATCTAAATTAAATTCCTTATTGCTTTTAAGTAAGTTCATAAATAGTGATATGATGTAACAGAGAGATTTGGGTCTTAAGAACGCATTTGTCGCATTCCACGAAGTACTTGGTGTGTTTTCAGTTCTTTTAGTGTCATATTGAAGTTTTTCAATTATTTGCACAGGCTTGTTAGCGACAATTCCTATTCTAAAGAGGTAATAAAGTTTTTTTAGTGTAGAATATTTTCTCAGGACGGCAGAAAGCGTCAAGTTTTTGAAGTCACACTGCATCGAACAAACACGCCGGTCCCTGCAACCCGCTGTCCCTTTGTAGATCAAGAACCTTGAACGTCCCTCCTAAAACATCGTGCAGTCTATCAAATCAACTTAATTTTATTTAAAAATACACGATTCCCGATAAAATTCACTGAAGGTGAAAACATCTCAAGTGTTTTGAGAGCAAAAAAAAAATTATTGGAGATTTTAACTCGTGTATTCAAAAGCACATGTTTTCTATGTTTGATCGATAAATATACTGCCTTCAGTAAAAATGGCATTAAATATGTTCCTAAGGCAGGAATCCATTTACTAAAACGAACTCAAAAACATTTGAGAAGCTGTGCTATCGTATTCTTTGAATTCTGCTATGACTAGGATTTAATTTCAATCCTTTACTTTTAATGTTAGAGTATGTTTGAGTTTGTGTTTGCATGAGAAGAAAAATTAGTGTGGGTTTGAGTTAATGTTAGCATGAGAAAAAAAATTAGTGAGTGTTTCAGTTAATGTTAGTATGAGAAAGAAAATTAGTGAGTGTTTGAGTTAATGTTAGCATGAGAAAGAAAATTAGTGAGTGTTCGAGTTAATATTAGTATGAGAAAGAAAATTAGTGAGTGTTTGAGTTAATATTAGTATGAGAAAGAAAATTAGTGAGTGTTTGAGTTAATGTTAGCATGAGAAAGAAAATTAGTAAGTGTTTGAGTTAACCTGTGCACGAGAAGGGAAAATTTCCTCGTTTACATTCGTAAATTATTTTATGAAAAGGTTATTTATTAAAAAATATGGTAAATTTAATGCAATTTCAAAACAGGTTGAATGGTGTTTGTGAACGATGCATGTGCTTACACATGCATAACATAAGTGAACGATGAAAACGAATAAGCAAATCTTAAAGCTTGCTACTCAGATTTTATACGAAAAGGCATTCAACAGATTTAAATTATGTTTCCATGATGGTTTTACTATTTCGAAATGAAAGAAGGAAAAATGAATCCATAAGTGCTCAAGTCAAATGATGAAGTTTTCAGGAATGTTTTAGATCGGTAGAGGACGTATGCAGTTTCATCTAGAAAAAATATTTTTCATACGTGAACATTTTAAGTGCCATAGTGCGTTAAACTTACTACTTTATTAATTTACATACACTTTTGTAAATTATAATCTGTGAAAAATAACTATGCGACCAAGGGACAGGGAGACTAACTATAAAATAACTAAATAAAGAGAACTGTAGCTTGGGTAACTGGAAAAATAGACACGAAAAATAGCGGGAAAAAATAAGAATCAGAAGCTGATGCTGTTGAAGTTTTATTCTTCGTAGTCTGTTGGAAAGATGAACGCATTTTGAGCGAAGTCTACCAGTATTGAATAGCGGTTATCTAAAATGTACATCCTCGTTAAAAGTTCAGATTTTGATTCTACTGATGGTGAATTTTTCCTCATTAAGCACAAGCTGCCCTCACACAACATCATGTTTCAGTTCCCCCAGATTTATTCACCATAGTTTCAATGTCGTTTAGTTGTTCATTGCTGTTTTTGTGAAGGAATTAATTTTCAGGACTCACATCAATTACTATGTTGAAGTTATAAAAACTTGTTATCATATTATATGTTGGATGTATGTTGTTGGATGTTATTGTCATTTTGTATATTGGTAGGGCAGGACTTGCCGAAACTTAATTTCAGCCCTGAGGAAAAAAGAAATGTAAATTGATGATTTTGGGTGTCTGTAGTATACATGTGTATTCATGTCTTTAGCCAGTTGATTTAAATAGTAGTCATCATGTTTTCGCATTCAATATTGAAGAACATTAAAAACCGTCATTAAATTCCAAGTTCTCAAACAAACATGAAATATGTGTAGTTAAAAAGACACATAAAATCAAATAATGAACATTTATTTAAACTCTACAACGAATTTTGAGAATTACTTAGCGAAACGCTTGTACAAAATATCATCAAAATATCTACGTTTTAATGCCCGAACTGGTGGTGATGCCTTCAGTAAGTGCTAACTAAGGTCCTGGTATCCAACCACAGCAAATCAAAACAAACACAACCAAGTCAATAAGTCAATAAACATTCAAAGCTAGCACTGGGGCTTCAAATTTTCTTTACACTAATAGGGAACCTTTACGGTGAGTTGTTGTTCGGACCACAGCAAGCAGAAATAGTCGTGGGTTCCTAATGTCAATGTTAATGCCCAAAATGAATGATGGACCTGTTTTTATCTATTCTTATGAAATCTACAAATAGATAAACTAAATATTTAAGAGAACACGTCAAACTTCGCCTGTAGGTATAAATATTTTGCAGGCATGACTCAATAAGAAATGTCAAACAGTCACAGCATAAGGGAAAATTTCTCGTGTAATCATGTGTGATTTATAATCTTACATGTATTTCAAACTGAAAATAAGCTTGAAACTCTCATAAACTGAACGATTACTATTTTATTCTGTGTAATCAATTTCATTGTTGCAAAAATCGATTCCAATTAATTAAATTCCTCCTCCAAGTTCTTTAAAGCCTTCTGAATGAGCTCAACTCAATAAATCAAACGCATCGCACCAAAGCATTTACGATGAACAATTGCTCTAAAAGTAAAACTCAGTCCCATTATCCACCAACGAGCTCATAATCACCAGGAGAGTTTATCGATCGTAAAGTTTCAATCAAAGGCATTTCCCGAGAGTGCTGCAAAGTTCCATTCCTATCTGAATGAGGCAGGCAAAGTTGAGAGTCTTATGATCTTCCCTATAGTTTCTATTAGAACTAGAACTAATCCCCTCATCCGAGAGCTCAGCGGCAGGAGTTGCCGAAATGTATCGCTGTAGAGTCTTAACGAAGAAATTAATGGACCTAAGAGTTTTACAGCAGGTCTAGTAGACTGGCTGGATGAAATTAGAGTACCTTAGCGCGCTAGAGCAAACCCCGGCGTTTAATTTTCTTATGAAGTTGCGAGAATGTTTACGCTTTCTAGGAGGCCATGGTGAGTGCAAAGAGAGGCATGGGCTAATGTTGAGAGGGGTTTTGTGTCTGAAGCTATTAGGCCGAGTTACTGGCGAATAACGGTGGGCTCACATGAGGCTGCACACCTCCACTCTAATGTAATGAACGCGCACGGAAACTGTCTCTCCACGCAACGCAGCTCCCTCTCGAGCGTGAGTGATGGTCGCAGTGGAAGTGACGGATGTTCCTCTGCACGATATGTGCTCTAAATGTGCTTAGTTCTACGGAAGTGAGAGAATGATAGTGGCTCTTGCACAGCTTTATTTCTTTTGGATGAGGTAAAATTCGCTCTGCGTGCTTAGAATGTCCTTAGAGTGAGGGAACGAAACGAATAAAATGGTTTGTAAGAGACTTTTATCTTTTAAACACTTTATATTCATTAAATTAGACGTGTTTTTATTAATTTAGAGCAAGTAAGCTTATGATCTAGGGTTACACGTAACATTTCCGTTGTGTTTGTACTGACCTCGAGGCATTTTCAGGAAATGGTAGCGATTTATTCGCAATTGCACAATTATTAAATAACAATTTTATATCCTCGAACTTTGATTACTACAAGAATGTTCTGAAGTAAATGTTAGTGTGTTTTAATAGTGAATTTATAAAAAACGTTGCATGCACAAAGATTTTTACTCAAAAAATTCCATGATGGTCATTATTGTAACAACATGACAAAAAAATGGACTCAGAAGCAGTGAGCAAGTAAGGGTCGTTTGTTTGTCACAATAGTTTTCATATTTTGATCATGTTAGTCATTGTCCTTAGTTAGTTTATACAACACAGGTTAAAAATGAGCGTAACACGGTCATTGAAACTGAGTCAAAGTTTATTGTGCTGAAGTGTACAGTTCCTCGATCACAGTTTTCAGTACGTGGGTGACGAGGCTATGCCTGTGAAGGATGCTAGGGAGCGACGCTCTGCGGCAATGAAGCCTCAATCATGGAGGTTTATAGCATTCTTTTGCTATACAATTTACAGTTTACATGCTATATAATTTACATCGTAAATTATTTACGATGTTTCCAACAATTCAGCCGTCGTGCATGATTAATTAAAGATGTACTGGTTTATCAGATTATTTTTGATGGATACTGGAGAAGGTAAGTCTCTTCATTACGATAAAGGTGTAGTTTGTCAGTAAAGAACATTGAAGAGTTAGCAGAAGAAACTCATAAAAAGGGAAGAACGTGACCATGATGGATGTTTCAATCGAACATGACTGTTTAAATATCTGAGTATAATAAATCAAAGGGAGTGCGTTTTAAATTCAGTTATCTAGTAGCAGTTGTATCGTCAACACACTTAGCCAAGAGTTGTTTGAATATTGGCAATGTAGGTATGTATGAACAGAATGATTGTTGATGACACTCGTGGCATGTTTATGATTGTTTCAGTCGTTATGTTATTCTTTAGAGCAAATAAATATCGCTCCAGCGATAAAGTTCCTATAGCATAACATTAACGTTACCTCAAGAAATTTTCAGAGGCTTCAAAAAGCACGTCAGTTAAAATGGTAAGAATACTGAAAGCAAATAAAAATTCTGATTTTTCTTTGTGATTCTGTCACATTATGTATTTTCCAAAGATTAAATATAATAATAAGATCTCAGAAGCGAGTCCTGTGTAATAAAAAACTTTTAACCATTGTATTAAATTTTGGTCGTATAAGAATCAACTGCTCTGTATTTTTATGACAAACCTCGAAATTTCCTGCGAATATTTGTTGGGGTGCAAAACTCAGCAGAATATATCATTTATTTTACTTGGAGAAGAAGACACGCAACAGAACATAAATCATGTCAGTCCCACCTCTAGAACGCTATCGATATTTTGACGGGAATGGGAAGCGGCCGACTCTCCTCAGGAACATTGATGCATGGAATAGCAAGCCTTGCTTGACGTGAAGTTTAGCTTGAAGATGAGCGATGATCGCAACTTCTTCCACGTTTGAGAAAATTGTCCTGATCTCTTAAAAGTCATTGCAATTTTTAGCCCCCTTGATAGAGCACGGAATTGATATAGCGGCATGTTTTAGCTTTGTTCGAGTTTTGATTCGAGATTCGTTCGGTTGTCAGGATTGAACTTCTCGTATTTTAAAAATGTTCTCGTATATTAAGATACAATGACAGATCAATTTTTACCATTTTGAGGCGCTCCACACAACTCGTTCAATTATGCCATTGGGTATTGTAGCAATAATCGAGTTGTCTTCACATCATTTTGCATACAATAAACACCTGCAAGACTTTGCCTAACATCGATATAACACGCACTTAGAGCTCATCTTAATCAAACCACATTTGAAAAACTATAAATAATAATTGTTTTTAAATTTGTAAATAGAACTTCTTGAAAATTACTAGGAACAGCATCTACGAGACATTGACAAAAAGAACAATTTAATAAATCAATATTTAGATTATTTGAATTATTGTTGCTTCTAAACCACAGAACAATTACTCATTGATTATCATTCTATAATTCCAATCCAGAATTCTCAAACTTAACAACACTTGCATGAGTGAGACTTACGAGCCACGGCACGCATTGTCTAAATTCTTTAACTTTTCTTCCAAGAAAATCAGCTTCAGGTTTACCGCTCAATGAGGTATGTTGTCGTACCAATCATACGACAAACTCAGCAGATTGTCACGCAATGGTATTTGAGCAACAAACTTGTATGTAGTATTTTACACTTATATTTGAAGAAGAACGATAATTCAGAATTTATCTTCTTCGATTATTACAGTGATCGAAGAAACTGAACGGAGAAGTTGTTTTTTCGTAGTTGCAGTAACACGCTGTACTCTATCAAGGAATTGTTTGGTGTTAGCGTATAACTTTATAAAATTTAATTTTGAGCTTGAATTTAGAGTAAGCCACTGAACTAACATATGAGTTAGGATTATTTAACCTTGAAATATATATGTGACTCTGTGAGCAAATATCAAATGTTTAAGACGAATTCATATCTTTCATTTGTTCAGCTATGAACGGATTATAAACAATTTCCTGGAATGGACGAAAAGGAGGCACAAGAAAAAGATATCTAGGGAATATAAAGTTAAACTTGTCAAAATCACCATGTAACTATGAAGGGAAGTAAGTTTTTCACGATACACTTAAACACTAAAGAGAATCGCTGTGCCAGTATGACAGTTTGACTCACAGTTTTACACAACCGCTAGTTTGTGAAGGTACAAACTAGTTCAATTCAATCAGGCATAAAAATAGATGAATATTCAAGCAAGGTTAAGTATTAAGGGCTTTTGAATTTCTTAACGCAGATTTAAAGCTCAAGTAATTTAGAAAATGAATAAATGATTATATAATAACGTTCAATTACAGGTGGTGCTCTAGAAAAGTTCTCCGTTCCTCTAAGAGTCAAGATTAAAAAAAGTAATGTAAAACTCGTCATGCCAAGTACAGTGATCTCACAGTGCACGTGAATGATATGAAGCTCTTTAATTCTAAACACTGTTAGCTTGTTGAGATATGAATGCACGAAGCGTCTACAACTAACGTCCCTCACACTTTACTTTCTATTTGCTTTATTTTAAGGAGAGCCTCTGTGCTTCTGGATGACTCATTTACTAAACTTGAGTCTGATTCGCTTCTCTGCGTATCACCGCCGTAGTCGGGCACGACAGCCAAATCTGTTTGTTGCAGCACTCCTGCTCGACATTGTGGGGACAGAGGAATGCGATGCTCGTGGGCATACGTCACAGTGTCTTTGAAGGCTTCGCCTGGCACTGGCTGGCCAGCATTGCTTGTCCGAATGCCCAGCAAGTGCTGAAGTGGGAGACTGGAGTCGCTTTGAGTTGGGTGATAGCCTCCCAAGTCAGAGTTTGTGCAATGGGGACTCCCCGAACCTCTGTGGGGTTGATCGTGCCTGTGAGGATGGCAGTTTAGGACCACATCGCCTCTCCCAAAAAGATTCGCCGAACTTCCATGTCGCATTGAGGGCGCCTGATGCGAATGGCTGAGTTGTGTTCCTCCACGGCTGTGCCCTTGACTGTAGCTGACAGGAGGATCATGAGTGTGAATTATCGCCTCTCGACTGTACGACTGGCTCATTTGATTGGCTTGTTGTATATGTTGGTTGGTACAGCCGTGTGCTTGTGTGCAATGAGTACCGGAATAAACGTGGTGCTCGTGTGGAGCGGAAGGTGACATTCCATGTGCCATTTTTTGTGACACTACAGGGGTTTGCTGAATGCTGTGGTGCAGGTTGTGCTGAATCATCATCGAGCGGGAGGGCTTTAAGTTGACCCCATCTGGTGCGTTCTCAATGTGGCCACTAATGGAGGGCATGTGGTTGCCTCTGTGTCGACGAGGTAAGGATCCACATGTGACTTCCTGCTGGGCGCTCACCGGTAGTTCAGACGACGACGTCACAATCTGCAAAAAATGAATACAAACTCTTCAGGATTCAGAGTGATTGTTTGACCCTAGTTTGTACAGTTTATCAGAGTCGAAACCATTTGAGTCAGATGATTTTCGCGTTTTTTAATTCCTTTCCTTGAGGTAATAAAATAATTCTTTCAGAAAACTGTTTAAATTTTTTATTTAGGGTTAATTGTTCTCAGACATATTCCAATGAAGATAAAGGTAGTTACATTCAGCGTTATTACTTCATTCGGAAAAAATTGGATAAATCACCTCGGATAGTTTATAGTATTTACATCGGTCAAAATACTTATAATCATTTAGAAGCTACAATACTTGACCGTCAGATGCTTTTACTTGTAGCTATTGCAATTACCTCGTGAAGTTAAAAACAGTCCATTTCTGTAACGATAATTTTGTTGTTGCTTAAGCCACAATATGTTTACTGTTGGAGCAGCACAGTGCACTCCCCTGAATGTTATACCAGGATCTCCAAGCAGTTTATTTCGCCTTGCTCTCATGACATTCGGGTGGTTGAGTGACATGTTCGTCTTGTGCAGCTTTGGAAACGTTAATATCATTTTACTAACTGAATCAAAAACTAGATAACAGAGCAGGAGGTAAAAATTCCTCCCTGAAGAGAAAGTTGTCAACCGTAATCATTATTCAGACTTATTCGTACGAAGGAAGTTGTCAATATTCTAAATATCGTTATTAGTCTATCCAATGGGATAGAGCAATTTTGTAAATGAAAGACATGAATTTTAATGCTATCCTCGACAGTAGTTCTCAGTACGTCTGACGGAGGGGGAAAGAAAAAGTCTTACCTCAGACAGATCAGTCAAATATGACGACATGTAGGCCACAGTCGAAAGACTTATTTAAAAAAGGGTGCCTGAAACATGTTTTAGTCATCAGTATGATCCATCAGTCCTTGCAAGTTTACTCTAAGCGTATAATATCATCCACATAGTTCTTTACAGAGTTCAAATACAATCAGTTTACCTCATCAAATATTTTATAGCCGCACATTTTTCGCTAACTTCAAACAATATCGAGAACCTGGTACGGACGCATGTTACTACGAAGAATCATTTCAACGAATTGTGTCACAAACGATTAATATTGGTATTTCAAATTGATTAGAAATTCAAGACTGCTCAAATTACATGAGTAATGAGTTAAGTGAAAATCGGACACACAGAGTGTTATGCAGTTCTTGTGACTGCATCTACTGAAATTATAGCGCGCAATGCAACACTTGTACAGTGGACCAGTGCGGTCAATAAATTTCTCTCTATCACTTGACTGACATCGATTCGAGAGGGAAATACTTCAGAATGTAACTTTAATTGTAAAGTCTGTAAGCCGAAGATAACTTTTTCGGACGTACTAACTTCATGCAGTAACTCTTTTCGTAGTGCCATGTTAATGAGCGTATTTTTTTTAAATATTCTTTTATATTGTTGAAATTTAAAAATGTTTCAGAGCTTAATTCAATCTGTAATTTTTGTATCATATATTCATCTATCATTCTTTCGTAAAAAAACTTTTCGTGATGTATTGGTACTTATTAGACGTACTATATCACAATCACAAAACATCTTTTGCACTGCTGCACAATCCTGAACGTATCATACACGTTGCAGGGTTTCTCGCATTCGATTTTACTAGTGTATTTCCTGACTCCTTTCTTTGTTCTTCCAATTTATTACATAACGTCTTCCTACTCTCGTTCATTCTTGGTACAACTCAGCGATGAGAGAATTACACTTAACCGTCAGCGTTTTCACGCGTGGAGTTTTTAAGAACTTTTCGTAGAAAATGGATCTGCTTTATGTTAGCATTGTAATGCCTTGAATTTCATTGAGCTTCTGGGTTTAACAGCTGCATGAACAAGTGCTCTTCTGTCTATCCATTGTGATCCTCTGCTAAAGCTCTGTTTGTTCTGGACCTTATTTAACTAACATGGAACTCTCGTCCAGTAGCCGGCGTAGAAATTCTTCTTTTGATCTGGTCAAACAATTGCGGAACCCTCTAAAGAAACTCTCTCTGCTTTTAATGCGCTATTTTTTTCTAGACTGAGTCGAGAAAAACATGCTTCTGGATCTGTAGTTTAGCGAGGCAAAGTACAAGGTTTTGATAGACTAAGTTGTGTGCCTTTGGTAATGTTCATCTGCTTGTTTGTGTATCTTTAGCAGTGATCACCTGCTTTTCATATTGCTCACTTGACAGTAACTCGAGAGCATTCTGGTTCTTAGTGTTCTCATCAATCCGAGGGGCGATACTGACGTGTTACGATTTCAGAGATTGTGTTTATGCCTAACCAACGGATCTAAGAAAGGATTACTGGCAGCTCATTCAGTAAAATCACTGAATGCTTAGAGGTGATAATAGTGGGTGTAGCATTGAGTTTCAGTTCGTATAGAAAATATATTTTTTTCTTAGCTTAACTAGATTTTTTCCCGAAAATAAGTGTTGTTATCCGTGTTTAGATCTTACTCGCTAAGGCAGTAAATAGCTAGACATCCAGACCGAAAAAACCGTGAAATCTTCACTTCTCTAGGTTATATGTATATTAATTTTTTAATGAACTTTGGCCCTTCTTCCAACCTAGGAGAAGAGGCAAGAGTACGTTGATACCTAGAATCAGTTTTGATCATGAATTCAGTTTAAAAATTAGCGGATCAAACAAGAGAGCGACTGATAGCTCACGTCTGCTTCATGCGTCCTCCTGGGCAGCGTGGAGTACACCAGGGCAGAGTACGCTGCTGGAGGCGGGATTGGAGCAGCGTGAAATGTGCTTCCGTCAGGAACACAGGGCAAGTTTGTCTCAGAATTGGCATCTGAAAGCATGATAATGACAACAAATTTAGTTATTTTTGCCTTACCTATGACGATTGTTGGTATGAATGTAACTGAAAATACACACGCATGGACTGAAACAAGGCAAACTTCAAGAAAGAGATCAAAGAAATATTGATTAAATGCTAACCCTACTGATGAGTGCTGAATTTAAGTTTCAAATTCACTTATGTCAATAAAGAAAGGAGATAAAGAGATTTGTGAAACATTGCCTGTTCATAAGGAAGCCTAATTTCAGTTTTTTAAAACATAAACTTTACTTCTTGTGTACCTCGAATTATTGACTTTCTCTAGCGAATTTTTAAAAATATTATTAAAAAATGCAGTAAGATTTTTTGATATACTATCCTACGCACATGAGTCTTCGAAGTTTTTGACTTTTTACTTGAAATGAACGGGAGTTCCTTGGTGCTTTAAGAAATTTTGGTCTGCTCTGGTATTTTAAATTTAAATCCTAAAAGAATGATGGGAAGAACTTCCCAGACTCACCGCTGCTCGGAATGATGTCTGGGTTGTCGTCTCTGCAATCGGAGAGCGAAGTTTGGAAAGAATTCTTTGGGTGTTGCTTTGATTGCCTTTTCTCTTTCTTCCAACGAAGCAGTAAAACCGCCACAACAATAAAGAGGACCAAACTTCCAAGAACGCCAACGCCGATTCCCAACAACTGGGCGTAAGGTATTTCTTTCGGAGCATTTTTCATGGGATGGTGCCGAACTTGAGCAATTCTCTTGTCCGTAAAGTCTCTGTCCGTGTAGCCTTCCAAGACATGTTTTTTCGAAGCCCCCTTCGAGTTGATAGCGTATACGTTGGCAACAAATGAAGTCCCTGCCTCTAGACCAACCAGCTGGAAGAAGGGAGTCGCAGCATCGGTGATATTAAGTAAAAGTTGTTCGGTATCTGAATCGTAGACTTCTGCGATGAACATTTGTGCAAGTCCACCACTGTAGCCTGGCTGGCAACGAATAATGAGCGAGTCTGCGCTGTCGTTCAGCAAAGTGCAGTGCTTCGGAGGGTCGGGGCGCTCGGCAGGGATCACACGAAATCTGCAAGGCTCTTTTTGACGGCCCAGAGGATTGGATCCCCAGCACTGAAGTGTACCGTAGTCTAGTTCTGTTCTTGCTACATAAGATAAAGAGGATTTCAGTCCTTGTGACACGATATGACTCTCTGCAATGTCTACCACGTCACCGCTGCTGTTGAACCGCCAATGAAATGTGACGACCGGCGGAACTGCGTTTATTTCACACGTGACCGTAACCTCCTCATGTCGAGCTGCACTGTACGTCACCGTCTGTCTTGGCACGCACACTGGAGCGTCTGTTGCCGAGGGCCAAATATTTACAAGAAATATATAAAATAGCCTGTCAAAAATTGAAATTCCTATTTACGGTCTTATTTTCAGAGTAAAACTCTCAAAAAGATAGTATTTTTGAATGAGCCAAATTCCACGAACCTGGGATCTTCTCGCAGGTGCATAACAACAGATAATAAGCTGCTATGAAAATATCACTTAATATTTTACTCTTTAACCCCGCTTTAAAATTATATGCCAGCATTATATTAGTAAAATATAATAATATTGTATTGGTCGTATAATAGTAGTATTATGTCTAACAATTCAGTCAGTATCTTAATATTGAACAGAATGAACAGACTTGAACGTAAGTGTATGTGCGCATTAACGCACAAACGATTATTTTTTCTTACAATGAAAGGATGCCTCAGTAGTTCCAGTTAGACAACCAAATTTTAGTTTCTGCTAACTACATAATTGTGTGACCTATAGCAGAGTGTATACGACAACACTCTATGACGATGTTAGCGTCATAGAAAGAGCTTCAGAAGTGATACAGAACTCGAAACTGCACACTACGATACGCGACACAAAATTATTAGTGATGTTACGTTCTACAAACTGGGAGACTACAAACACACTAGAAAAATCTTCTAACCCTCATAGAGGTTGAGCATATCAATCATGTTATGAGGGATACAACTCCATGTACGCTCAGATTTTGTGCATAAATGGTATAGTGACCCATAGCGTTTACTGTACAGCGAGGGTATATCCAAGCACTACGCAACCATCAATGGCTTATACTACACACTGAGATTATATCCATACATTGCACCACACAGACACCTTTTACTAGACACTGAGATATACTGTTAAATTAAATCAAATCTCTCTATCACAGACGGTTTACGCTGCGTGCTGAGGTATACTTTACCACAGACGACTTACACTGCATAGCAAGATATACATACTATACCACATACGCCTTAGACTGCACAGCAAGATATACATACTATACCACAGACGCCTTACACTGGACAGCGACATACACTATACCACAGGCGCCTTACACTGGACAGCGACATACACTATACCACAAGCGCCTTACACTGCACACTGAGGTTGACAGCGTTGCTCTCGCCGTCGCCTTCGCTGTTGGAGGCAATGCAGGTGTAGAGGCCAGTTTGCAGGCGCCGCACTCTCTGCAGCACCAGGCTCTGGTTGCTGACGATTACGCCAGCGCTGACGTTATGCTTCACCAGGGCGCCCTTCAAACCAGGTCATAAACTTTCCAGGGCGAATGACTAAACTTGTTTTAGTTTGAATTAAGTTTAAACTAATCTTAGTAGATTCGTTTCTTTCATCAAATCAGCTTCTATATTCTAAGAAAATTGACCAGTTATCTCTTTTTTACCAACTTTATTGGAAATATACGTTTTTGTTTTGTTTGTTTTTTTGTTCTATAAAGTGTTTTATCTGTGACTTTACGACCAATTTATGTGTTTCAGCGACTCATTTTTGTTTGTCTCAGCATTGGTTTGCATGAAAATAGAATTATCTCACTGGAGCCGTGGTGTCATAATGTTTTTAGGGTATAGCGTCATTTCTAAGCTCCGTTTTTTCTCTGTGTAAGAAATACTTTGAAATTCCTTTTCCATGGATATTACTTTCCAGAGACCTTTGGGAAAAATTAACTAAAAAACCAAACTCAACTTCTATAGATATACTTACCTGAAAATAGCAGTACATATTAAACTCAAATCAGCTTCTTCACCCATCTTGTGGATTCTGTTTCATGAA
>VCRD01001939.1:28763-40777 GCA_006783055.1 Trinorchestia longiramus
TTATCGAAACGCTGAGCCTGTTGTGACAAGAGGTCCATTACACAGTCTGCGTGATACTGCAGAAAGGTTATTGACGGAGTAATTTGTTTATACTCTTCAAAGGAAGCCTGGCGGTATGAGGAGCCAGTGCAACATGCATGATTTTTTTATGTTCCGTGAATCAATTTACCTGAGTCTAACATTAGTGATGGATTTCTGATGGCCGCAAGTGTTCGACAAAAACAGCTAACTGGACCAGTCGCAGGAAATGCGTGGCTTTCATGATGGGAACATCGACCGATCCTCAGGAAGTGGAATAAAAAGTTTTCTCTTGATGATTGTTAATAAACGTATTCGTTAATATATTAAAGAATTTTGATACTGTTTTTGAAGGAAGATGTATGAAGATAGATGAGATGTGTTTTGGACTTCAAACTTTTCATATATAAATGTTGGGAATAATTTAATCGTGGCGATCCTATTGCTCGGAGACAACACAAACACAATAATTAGTGACAAATTTACTAATGGAAAAACATTGATTGAGATAATTTGGCATTAATTTGATGTATCAAACTTATTTTCATCAAAGAAACCAACTCAAAATGAAACCACTACGATTGGTTCTCCAGGGATGGACCGGTGCAGTTAATACTTGTTTTGATGTTTGGGTGGCCTAAATGAGACTTTGTTTTTCATTAGATTTTTTCTTACGTTGGATCAAGATCCAAAATTGCTTCCTGAATTATTACAAAAACATTTTAATTAGACCTCAGAGCGTCAATGCTCGACATTAAAGACACGTTGCTTGTGTATGAAAAAACTGACTGTGACATACATAAATGATTATGTATGATACATGTACGGGAAAAATATCAAATATTAACTACACGCGTGTTTTAAAAGCTCTTATTCAAGATGTAATATCAAATGTTGTGTTCCTATGTACTTACGTGAACTTACATGCTAAACAGTTAATCGGGCTTCCGGTATGAGATGGTTTATCCCAGAAACAAATTTTCAGCTCAAGCTGATAAATAAATGTTTTAAGTACTACGCCACGACATCGTAATTTGTTACCTCTACAATCTGATTTGTTACACCACAGGACGAGATGATGTAAAGGAACTGAAAATAAAAATGCGTGCTAATAAAATACATAATGAACAATTTTTCGGGTCTTCTCATGTTTCGAAGTCTGGTTTACTAACAATAATGAACAGTTCTTTACTTGAATACAAATACAATATTTTGTGAGGTTACTCATTGGACACGGCTTTGAAAGTCCAACAGCGCTTTCGTACATCTTTTACAAACAACAGAAGAGCGCATTAACTGTTTTCTATCTGAAGACATTCCAGGACAAAAGCTGCAACCGGGTTTCATCTGAGAAGTATATAAAAAGAGCTCCTACTACCAAATCCATGTTATAAGTACAATGAAATTTCAGTATTACAACTGCCGTAGCAAATTGTCAAGCTGTAGGTTCGTTCTATCCCTAGGTCGTACATTGGAATAGACATACTTTTTCGGAAATAAAAAGGGAGAATTTTCTCATAAATTAGTGTACACAGAAACGAATAAGTCGCTCATCTGCTTTTTCGCGCATAAAAACATGCCAGAAGAGCATACGAGCAAATACAGCTATCAAATCAAAAGTAAAAGAACTATTCATGCGAGAAAGATGGTTATAATTTGGATGACAAACTGCAGTAAACCCTGGTCCTCATACACAATTTTAATGTTACTGTGTAGAATTGCTTTGTATTAACTTTTATGTTATATCGGATGAGTCATATGCACACAGACGCTAAATGCCTCATACTAAATCGATAAGCACATCGCATTCAATATATAGCTACAGTATATATAAATCTATATACAGGATTTATTTATATAAGCACATGATCAGGGAATTCCTTGTGAAGGTAAACACTGGTTGTAAGCAGCGGAAACTTACTTTAGGAGTATAGTCAATAATATGCTATGAGGAAATTTACCATAGCTTTCTGCTCTTTTCATTCATCATTAATTGATTGAGTACAGATTCATTTTACTCATCATATAGGATGAGAATAGTGGTTGCAGACAGTGTATTAGTTTGATCGGGGCTTATATCATTTTACAGCTGTTTTTTCTTTACGGCCAGACACTTAGCATCATTAATTAACTAATCTGTTATATTACCTCCCCTGGTCTTTAGCTTCAATTTTTCGTTCGGCGTTAGGCAGCATTGCCTGGCGCACCTTAACGAGGCTTTTCGTCTGTGTATATCCCTAATGGACGACCACCATTGGTACATTGAGCTTTTGCACCACTTTTAAATGTTTTCAGCTCATGCCACAAGAATTGCTGGTAAAATTCCCCAATCAATGAACCTACGCCTAAAAAATTGAGGTTTTCCATGCTGTAGTAAACATGATTCACAGAGTTTTGTGAGAACTATATAAAAGTATACGAGTACATCTAAGAGTTAAGGTTCATAACATATGGATTTAAATTCATCTCACAGAATTGTTTTAACGGGAAGGTGGATTTGTCTTGGCATTAGAAGTTATATTGCGGATTAGAATGGCATTTCTGAAACAGTTTTATAATATTTCAAGAAGGAAATAACACCTGCACATGACACGAGAACGAGATATATGACTTCTTGTAAAACAGAAAGGACAAAAGAGATTGACCATATCATTGTATAATTCTATTTAAAATAGCAGAAGTGAAATTAAAGTACAGTTTCTTATTTCAAATTTTACAGTCGCAATTAAAATGATTTCTGGCCCTTTCATAGAAGCTAAATTAATCCTTATACCAGTTTTTTTCAGGCAATGCTGACACTTTTCTGAAGGTAATATCGGTGCTTCTGAGAAGGAAAAAGAAGCCAGTTTTCTAAGAGTTCCTCCAGACCGCGCAGCCAGCAACTGAGATCTACTGAAGGTGCCACTTTAATGGGACCAGAGCAAGGGATCCAAAGCCAAATTTACCACCTGATAAACGTGGAGGTTGAGGGAGCCGCTCGTGGCCCATGTTGATGACTCACGTCTAGTAGAATATAATGAACAAACGTCCATAAAAGTGTAGAGAAAGTGAAATTAAATCGATGACGAAGTTAACCTGGCCAGAGTATGTATAGCAAAGTGCTTAACATATTAGTAGCTTTATTTCCTAATGCAACACGTAATAATAAGATTAATAATGCTCAACCTTATACCACAAGTACAGTAGTGGTAGGAAGTGGGCTTGAGTGTTACTGACCGAGGTGGTGGCATTGGTGAGATGCTGTTCTGCCAGCCACCACGTGAGCGTTGCTGGGGGCCTCGCTCCAGCGCTCTGGCACACCACCTCGCGAGGACGCTTCGCAGACACAGGCTCGTGAGCTGCCAGGATTTGCACCGTCAGGGGACGAACTGCAACAAAAAATTATCCATGCGTTGACACCAGTTTTCCATTAATCAAACAGTTGTTTAATATTATTATTTAACATGTACAGTCGTGCAGTGGCTTTCAAAATTTAAAGGAAATCAAGGCTCAAAAATAATTCAATTATTCTCAGCGTCTATCGTAATATTTAATGAGCCGGTTTATACAGAACTATGATTATAGTTCCTAACATAAATAAATTAAAAGGGGACTGGATTGTAAATTGGATGGCTAGTTCATTGCATCAGAACATTTTCTACGAGCTTCTAAGACATTTTAAGCAAATAAACGCTTGAGTAATCGTGAAGTACTGGCAGCCGACCGTTAAAGATGGTTATGGCTGAGTGTGGCATTTTTGCACAATATCGCAGCAAGATATAAGATAGAGATGAGTCATTGCAAATTTTCCGCAATTTATCTCCTCGATGCCGTTATATGGGGGTAATAATGTAATTTTTTACTGTATTCGTACATACATACTTCATGACTGATCATCGTTACATTTAGTCAGTATATTTTACGTTGTATACTGTGGCATCGTTAGTTTTCACTCAACATTCCTATTGTCATAAACATTGGTTATCATTATCATATATTTTTATGATTTATATTTAGAGATATATTATGTTTTACATACATACATTCACGTTGTTTTGACAGAATGATACATTGTAAAATTCTAGATATTTACGCACAAAAATTTAAAATTAAGAATGAATCCCTAGTATTAATCTCCTTGCTGCAAGCTCTAATGCTGACGTAGAGTTCTCAGGGGACGAAGTGTCCTGTGACGCTGATCATTTGACGTGATCATTGATAATGTTTTTCTGTCAGAAAAGGAGATAATGAAGTCTATGAAAAACAATTTTTTTCAATCATCAAATGTCTCACGAAAAAGACCCTTTAAACATATTAGTAAGTAGCACAAGAATTTCTAACGTTGTCAAATTACTTCTGAGTTTGTGAGGAGATGCAAATAAATGTTGAATGCAAAGAAAGAGGAAACATTTCAGATTATTTTTGATATTGTTATAAAAATGAATGACTTGATTCTATATGTTAGGAAAACAGAGTTTACGCACATCAATAATCCCTATAACCGGATTGCATACCTTGCAACAGTTTATGAGTGTTCTTTTGGTATTCAGCTTCTTTCTGGTCACAATAACATTACAAATAAAAGACTGCGTTGGATTTGTATGGACGACGTTCAGAATATAACTGTAAATTCTATAAGCAGAGACACACTTGAGGAAATAATGAAATATTTTCGCTCTGTGAACTGTATACAGGTCAATGACGATCGTCTCTACAGAGTTAAATAAATTTTTCAACACCTACATAAAGTCACCGAACAAAACAAAACGAGTGAATTCTTCAGTGTTGATAAAATTTCATTTCCATACTGCAGAAGCCATGAAGACAAACAACTTATTCGAGGAAAACCAGTTAGATTTGGATTTAAGCCTTGGATTGTACCTAAATCTGAAGGAATTTTGCTTCACGTTGAGCTCCAGTGCTGCTCAGCACAAGAGTTGCAGGTCATAGTTTTTTTGTGATGGTCCCATTGTTGTCAGGAGCTGGCGCAAAACTGAACTCAAAGAAGGGTAACAAATAGTTTATAACAACTATTGTACATAGTTTTGTTGCTCCTATAAAAGTTACCGGGAAAGGAAATAATGTTTACTGCGGCAATAGGGGAAGAAAGCTTGACAAAGCTGATTTAAAACCTGGAAAAAATATAAAAAGCGTACACATGGAAGATGCTTTTAGTAAACTTGCTTCATTCGTGAGAGGAAACAATAACAAAGTTTTCTGCATGAGATTTAATAAACTAGAAGTATATCTCATTCAAATGGCAATGAGATGGGACAAAAATATAAGAAAATGTATTTCAATTGTAGCACAGAACTCCAGATACATATCTAATAAACACTTGGGGGACAATGTTGGATTTAAAAGACAAATATTAGCTTATCAGCTCTGAAAAAAAGTTTAAAATACATTTTTGCGTTCACTTTTTTTGCATGGAGCCTAAATGCACTGATAGTACATACGTACATGAAACAGGAACTAAAGCAAGTAACTCTTCTTGAATTCACGTGACAGTTAGTGATTCTACATTGAAATATTGTGGTGTAGAGCGGCAGCATCCAGGACAATCGTCACTACCTGCTCGGTTAACAACGGGAGAGAAACGCTGCAGCAGCCAGCGACATTGGCCAGTCAAATAGAAAGCATCTGCTCAAAATGGCGAGAATGCAATCACCGGTCTGCTTTTGCATGCTAAATGGGCAATTTATTTCGTTGGCGTCAATTTTTTGGAATTAAAAATTTGTCAGAATAATGATATTTTCTATTAACAGAAATGTTCTTAAATGGTTTTAAAATACAAATGTTAAATTTTTATTTATCATCCACTAAATTGAGGTCAATATGTAAAAACAACCTCCTGTTTTTTAGCACTGAGTAGTTACTGCAGTTGCCGCTGAGTCATATTTATTTTTTACTACAACTTGAAAATATCATTTGTTTTAATGACAATTTATTTGTTTGCTTCTACATGGGATATATTGGCTTGTTACAACCAGTTGGTGATATAATATTTGTACAATGCTTCGTGGATAACAATTGGCGCTTTACCGTCTATATACATATCATTCCTACAAAAAGATATCTGGTATATGTATTGTTTTCACATCGATTGAAAATAATCACAGTTTGTTTTGTATACGATGCGACTTACTGGGGAAAATATGAAACTATAAAATAATAAATGTGCATCGTAACACGAGTGTACACATAGAGCATTGTCTTGAGGTGATATACAAAATACTCAGAAATGTAGTAATTCGTTTTTTCTTTGAGAAACAAGAAAGCATGAAACACTGGAATTAGGGCTGGGCACTTACACACGGAAAGCAACGTTCTCCTATTACAGACTCCAATATCCGAGTCCCCAGGAAGTAGTAATTATCCCTTGAGAACTCTTTGAAGTTTCAGGAAGGCTAACAGAGCTTTTATAAAATAATCATTAAATTATTTAACCCAATAAAACTCACTGATTTGGTAGGAAACGAGGTTTCCCTATAATTCTAATAACGCCCATCTAACCGCAAAGTTTGAGAAAGGCAGTTTATAATGGTCTGGGCTGCTTTACAACTGGAGGGTCTGGCTAACTTCTTATGTGCGACGGGACAATAGAGGGTGCGATATCTTGATAATAGTCTCCTATTACGGACAAGAGTCTGCAGGCTGCCAAGAGGATGGGTTTTCTAGTTAGATAATGACTACAAACACATGGGCAGAAAAAGAACTTCTATGTAGTGTCTAAATGTCAAAAAAGTATAGGTTATAAGTAGGTTAAGATAAGTCTAATTCCCAAAATCTTTAGGAATGCTTGTGAAAATTAAAATCATGAAAACGAAAGGAAAAGTTATGTTGTTTAATACTAATGGCGTTCATGGGTGACCGGGAAATGTTCACGTGTTTGTATCAACCTCAAAAACAAATATTCACATACATCAGATGCAAAACTCAGTAGATTATAGAGTGATATGTAAACGCTTTACATTATCGTATGTAATAGTCTCTGTCATCAGTGAGTTAACGGAGTTATGTGTTTTTTTGTTTTAAGATTTCAATTTACATTTTGAAAATAAATACGCGTAAGATAATGAAATCTGATTTACACTGAAGATGTGTCAACAATTTTAAAACATGTTTGAACACTTCGAAAACTGCGTATGTTTTGATATTATGGTGTTTTTCCTCCCAGTGTATTAATATCATGATTATCATATGTAACTAATACCTAAGAAATAGGTGCATTTTAATATTTATGTTAACAATAAAGATTAATTAATTATCATACATTTTTGCTAAAAATAGTTCCTAAAGAACATAGTGGTAGCAGCGTTTTTGGTACGAGTAATTCAAATTTTGGTAAGACTTTAATTTTGGTACGAGTAATTTAAACGTCTTGGCTCAACTGTAAGTGGAATATCACGGAAATCAAGTACTGTTGAATCTTTTTAAAAAGTTTGATTTGTTCTTTTAACTGACACTCTTCAATATTGTACAGGAATTTTAAAAACTTTCCTCTCGGTTCAGGCCTAACAACTCTTGAGAGGTCGAGTTTTTATTTCCCTGAAGCACATTACACACCGAAACGAGTAGCAATAAGTGAGTTAACATGAATTGCAATCCTCTTTGTTTTGCATTCATTGTTAGATGCAAAATAGCAAACTTTTAATCAAGAACTGAGCTCCAATTCCAAAAAAAAAAATACTCTGCCAATAGATATTTCACCCTCGTAATGGGTTATGAAATACAGTGAATGAAAAATATAGAAAAAATAAATACATTCTTGTATTGTACCAACAAATATGTTTTAATTCGTTTTATTTATCTATCAACAGCTTTAGTTCAGTACGCCATATCCACACAGTTCAGTACATCAATATTGAGCGCAAAATCTCCTGCCCCACCTCAGTTAAAGATGAGTCGCTTAGTATTGCACAATAATCAGAAGAACGCAGTTGCAAAATTGAGTGACATGTTTTCTCATCGCCATCCATCGTTCCGAAGAATCAGAGCCGTATGACCCTGCGGTCCCGCCTAAAGCTCACTGCCTCTTGCATGCGAGACATTCGCGGCATCACAGAGCTGACCTTAATCTGATGTTCCAGACTGTACCGTCAATGTCAATTGAGAGACAGACCATTATTTTCACGTTGAATGAGGTCAAGCAACAGCCATTTGAAGCAACGTTCGAGAGTTCGCTTCTGAAGACTCGAAAGAGCTACGTAATTCCGTTGAATGAGCCGTCGAATCCGTTAGTTTTTGCCTTCTTTGGTCAACTAAGAGAGCGCAATTGCTGCTAATGTCGTATAAAGATCCCGTCAATCGCTATCCGCTCATCATATTCCAAACGCTAGCGAACTCGGCAGCATCGTAAAATTGTCATTGCATTCAGGGAGAAACATTCGCGGCCATCACTTCACTGCGGCCAAACTGCGCTTTAGGCTCCACCTTCAGTGCTCTGTGTTACGGCCCTGGCCACCCGTGAATGGTTTTGACCTCTTGATGGTTCGTCATTCAGATACATGAGAATTTTGTGTTTCTTTTCAGTAGTGTCTTAATCATTATTCCAAAAGTTTCTTCTTAGTAGCTATTTTACTTAAACTTTCCTATAATAATGATCTGTTTGCTTTGAGAACAGTTACTCCTCTTTCACAGTTTGCAATTAAAATCAAACTTTATCTCTGTATAGTCCTTTATATGTCTCTTTCAGAATCAATTTTAAGATCTCCAAGATATTTCAAATATTCTGCTGGGCAGATTTTTTGCCGTTTTGTTTGTGGCTTAATTGGCGTTTGATTAATCAACGTTTCAAAAGGAGTCTGCCTGTTCAGGGCTAGTAAGCTGGAAACAAGTCAGTTATCGTTTTTTAGAGGCTCTTGCAGCAAAGTTTGCAGGAACAGGAAACAATTAGACCAAGTTAGCGAGCAAGGAAGCGACCACGAACCGAAGCTCCTTAGGAGGGTTTAGGTAGGGGGAAGGAGTCGTAGTCGTAGAATGATACACAAAAGAATGAGTAAAATATGAGCAGTCAAAATTGTTAAAGTAGAACATACAAAAACTAGCATGAATTGTTCTTATGAAAATTTTCAGCAACGATTTTTTTGCTGCAGTATTTCAGAAAATAATCACCAAAATGCAAGCTACTCTCACCTGCAATTTACGAGACGAAAATTGTGTTCATTTCTGTGCGTTTCATGAAGCAATGTTTACCTTTTGACTCAACATCATCTAGTTGTCCACATACATACTGTGTATGTCCACATACCTCGCTGAGCTTGAGATTGTGAACAAAAATTAAACATTCTGTCTCTCAGGAATGGCATTACTACCATCAATTTGTACGACAATAAACTATTGAGGACAGTGTTACTTTTCTGCAAAATGGGTGAAGATTCGTAGTTTGGCAGACATGCAAGCTTCGCTTAGCAGTGCAGGGCAAAATATGAAGGAAGAGCACAGCAAGGGAACATTAAAGCTCTCACTACTTCATGAACTTGCATTCCGAACAATAAACTCAAGTGTTGTGAACACTTCCATGGTTTTTGTTCGCTTTGGTTGATATTTGCATGAAGAAAATTTCTCGTAGGACAAATAAATGACTGCAGAGAGCATGTGTTATATAATTTCTGATTAGATAGGCCTGGAACACTTAGTGCAACCTAATAACTTACGTCATATTTTCACAACTGACGTCAATAACTGACAGTCGACAAATTTCATTTGTGATTGATATTAAGAAGACAACTTTATCCGTCCAGCCAAAGATACTGCCTAATGTTCATTTTGAGTGAATGAAAAACGACTAATTTAGTGGGCATAATATCTTAAGCTTCAACCACAACACATTGTAGTCATATATTCCCGTCCGTAAGCAAACATGCTGCGAACACTCGAAGAATATATTAAGGTCAGAAATCAAATAAACTGAGCTCACTGGATGTAATGTTCATAGTAACGGAAGTACTGAGGTCACACACACTTACACTGTAGGGAAGTTTGTTCCACTTTTGTTTAGGAATAGCTAGTTTCAAAAGAAAATCTCCCAGAAATGTCTTTCGGTCTTTTTAATGCTTTTGATGACGCCGGATAATGCTATTCAGGCTACAACAAGGGAGTCAAACTTCTTCCTAGAGAGAAGGGGGCTTTTATTTCTCTTCGCTTGCTCTCAACTTGGGTAATGGCGAGATTTGAAGAAACAAAGTAGAGGACATTCCAAGGCTACTTCAAAACTCGTACCATTTCACGGTGCAGCGCAGTTTCTTTGAATTTGTGAAATTTCGGTGCGCCGTGTAGGGGCGAACAAGTTTGTAATACGTAGGCTACAAGCCCTAAACAGGAGTGCATTTCGACGGTTGCTCAATGGATAAAGTTTTAATCAAGGGGAAAGTAAGCGGCATCCGCGCTGTAAAATGGAAGCAAACTTGGCTGCTAACAAGACGTTCCAAATGATGTCTAAATCTTTTAGCAACGATTGACTTCAAAAGCAGATAAAATTTCTGCATTTTCAAATGTGTGTCATCGCATGTGACGAGTGAACGACTTATGAAGAACTAAAACCTTTAAATTATAAATGAATATACCTTGAGTGAATTTTACAGTCCGAAGTCAGAGGCCGAATTTTTCAGGGATTGGAAAAGCCAATTCAATTAAGTATTGAATTCAAACGATATATAGTATATCCTATAAATAGTTAATCCGTCTGTTACATTTCTAATAGCCTCGATCCGTCAAGGAATACTCATGAAACTATTGAATTTAAATATAAAAATTATTCTTCGGCTTCTCAGCGACTATGAGTATCAACATTGAACTTGTCTCCAAGTATGCACTGCGGATACTCAATGTATGGGAATGTGCGATTGTGAAGGTCTTTCTACATAATTTTTAAATAATTCAGCCAATTTTTTTCAACGGGAGATCTGTGGATAATCACTTCATCATTCCCCAAAACAGATACAATTCAAGAAAAGTATCAGTAATATGAAATTGGACTTAATCTCCCGACATTATAGTGTTTATTGGATCTAATAACTGTACTCTACCATCCACATCGCGTTGAGGGTAAGATACGGCTACCCAAATCATCATTGTCGCTCCTTAGGATTTCTTTCTTGGCAGCCTCCAGACTTAAATACGCTCTGTCGTGGAAAAATGAATTTATCTCGTCTGCAAATGCTCGGTGCTTCATTGAATCGTCGATGAAACGTTGTAGGCTCTATACCTCTCATAGTTTCTATGAACATTTATCGAAGAAAGAAGTGGTTTACTGATAACCATTTATTTGGGAAATAGGACTTTTTGATATCAAGGCTAACACTGTTGGTTCAGTCAAAATTTTGTAAGCGTTAATTTGGAATAGGAACTTAGCAATTTTTACAACATTGATTTTCAACATTCGTTAAAGCCTTTTATTAATTGAAGTCTTCTTTCATCAATTTCCGTCATTGTAAATGTGTTTTTATGTTTTATGAATTCTGATCAGAGTTCAATAGGTTTTTAGTGATAAAAGCTTTAGCCAAAGGTGTTCCTCCTATTCTGTTATTTTTCAAAATCTGCAAAGTGACGCGTGTTGGCTTAATTATAACCACATCCGGAAAACATGCGCACGTATTTATTAAATGCAATAATTTAATTTACGTTAAACAGATGGTTACTTTGAAAAAGATGGAAAATAGCAGAAAAAAGAACATTATGTTAGTTAATTTGGCCTATTACTCCGTTTCTTTCATCGTGTTATTACGTCGCCAACATGGTAATGTATTTGTTCTCTGTGCCACTTAAAAAACACATTATGCAAGGGAACAAAGTGGTAAAGTATTGGAATATTATGGTAATTTCATGAGCACGTAAATGTTGAAACAAAGGTGAACAACCTTCAAAACACATGTGAATCATATGTCACCATCTGGAAACATTGTTTTAACAGTTCTTCATCTTACCTAAAAATTGGATTACATTCTTTAAAGCGACGACCTTTTTCGTTTCGGTTGTTACCATTTATTTGCTACTGAAGTTTTAGCAGGGGAGAT
>VCRD01001939.1:41759-55096 GCA_006783055.1 Trinorchestia longiramus
GAAAAACATGCACACGTATTTATTAAATGCAATAATTTAATTTACGTTAAACAGATGATTACTTTGAAAAAGATAGAAAATAGCAGAAAAAAGAACATTATGTTAGTTAATTTGACCTATTATTACGTTTCTTTCATAGTGTTATTACGTCGCCAACATGGAAATGTATTTGTTCTCTGTGCCACTTGAAAAACACATTATGCAAGGGAACAAAGTGGTAAAGTATTGGAATATTATGGTAATTTCATGAGCACGTAAAGGTTGAAACAAAGGTGAACAACCTTCAAAACACATGTGAATCATATGTCACCATCTGAAAACATTGTTGTAACAGTTCTTCATCTTACCTAAAAAATTGGATAACATTCTTTAAAGCGACGACCTTTTTCGTTTCCGTTGTTACCATTTATTTGCTACTGAAGTTTTAGCAGGGGAGATATTGGGCAATAGACTTAAACAAGTGTTACTCAAAGAGAGGGACAAAAATATTTAGACTCAGTTATATATATATATATATATATATATATATATATATATATAATATTTATGAAAAATACGGTGAAATATCTCTTTCCGGTTAACATTCGTGTCATACAAACATTAAAATATGGAGAAAGTCGAGAATAAATTTTGAAACTGTGAAGCCCTTGGATATTGCTATTAATGATGCTTGGATATTGCTATCAATCAATGATGACCCAGATAGTTTCCTGTTACACATTTATTTGTGCAACTTCTATTCACGACGTATTAAAACCTACGTTGGTAGAGAAATCTTGCATTATCATGTGCGGTATATGAATAAGCAGCTCCCATCTGATGTAGTTAACAGTTGAGGTTTCGTTCTACGCGGTTGAGTTTATGTTAATTCTCTCAGGATCTCAGCTGTAAGACGATAAAGGGACTCCAATGTTACTACAAATCTTCCCTTCTCTAGTTAATTCAATCAGTGAAGAGCACCTGAGACCTACCACTTCAGTGCGATGAATGTTTGAACACTTTTTCTAGTCATTGATAGAATCCTAAGAAATTCTTATATGCGTACTTTGTGGGAAATATCTGTATCATTTGTTACCACTTGGTCGGTGACGAATTATCCCAAAGTGCTATAATATCAACTTAAGCCCGATAATTGATAGCTTGAGAGAATAAGATATTAGATTAAACAGCAAATTTGCTGAAAATAAAAAGCAACTTGTGTTTCAATAATTCGCTGATTGGCTTCAGTCACAAGTTTGATGAAAGTGGAGACAGGAAATAATAATAACAGTAATGAGAGAATAAACAAGAAATCTGAATAAATGGTAATTAGGCTTAAATCAGGAAATTTACTCAAGAATTGAAATGAAAGAAAAAAAAATAGTAAATAATATGAAGTTTCAAAATTAAAGACGTTCCAGCGTTCAGCAAACTTATAGAAGTAAGTTGTGCAAGAACGTACGGTTCACAGCTGAAAACAATGTCAACGTGAATGGAAACCAGTCTACTTTAGGTACTAGCCAAGGACTACTATAAACAGGACGTGCACCGCCATATAGCTGATTACGCTAGCGGAGGCCATTGCATTCTTAGTAACATAAGATTTTCTATCGGACAAATTGATCAAAAATTACTTCTTTCGAGCAATAGAAGGGATAATAAGGTTTTACAGCGAATGTTAAATGGTTTAAAGCACTATAATACTTTGAAATACCAATTTTAACCGGACTTAACATGTATTATTGTGTGTGCTTAGTGGCCACTTTATAGAAAGCCGAGTTGCTGCAGTTTTAGACTTTACAAATTGATCATAGTTAAACCTTTTCCAATGCAAACAACCAAACATACAAACATTCACGCATACAAACAAACAGACATAGACGCAAAAACCTACTAAATTGCAGCGATTAGTTAGCCAACCGGGCTTTCTTTACAGAGGTCTGAAGAAGGACTGCCTTCTTTTGCTGGTCTTTCTCTAGGTTGTTGAGTCTATTCAATAGAACAATTGCCAAACGATGGAACATCTTGGGACAGTCAATGTCAATTCCACTGAAATCATCAGACTAGGTCCTTTGTGCAGTGACTTCATCATGACACACAGCATAGAAGTGGCCTTTTAGTTTCGGTTGTTCTCGGCCATGCCACTCAGCACCCCACCAGAAAATTAAACAGTTGGGTGAATCTGTACTTCATCTACCAAGAGAAACACATTCTTCTGCTGCAGTGTCTGGACTTTGTCAAATGTTTCCCCCAGCACCTGGTCCTTGTCAATTGATGAAGTGATGTACTGCAGCTTGCGTTTGCAGGGCAGCACCAAAAAGTCTCTGAGCTGTTCATAATAACACTTTGGGTATGATTGAAGAGCAAAACAATAATCATTCATGGAAAACTGCTTCTGTAATAAAAGTTCCAACTGACGTGTCAAAAATACCAACTTTTTCACCTTCTCGGTGTCGACACAGGCTGATGTGTGAGTTTGAAGAAGAGTGATAACATTTTGGATCGTTTTGTCAAACGGGATGTCATAGTGCATTGCCAAGCGCACAGTTTCGTCGAACTGAGTATACGATCTCAAACCATTGTTGGGATGAAGTGTCTTAAACAGTGGTACACTTATGCCGTTCTTGAACGCACTGAGCGTTAGTGGGGAACACAAAGTGGGCTTGTTTTTGACAATCACAGACAGGGTGCATTCACTGAAGTTGTCGGTCATGAACAAACATACAAGCCTTTCTTTCGATCATGAAATAATCAAGTTCTTGCACTGCTTCTGTACGTTACGTTCAGATTTGAAAGCATCAAATGAAGTAATCTTATCCTTCTGAAGAAAATACCTCAGTTGTTGGTCTTCAACTTTCGCCGGGCGAGATGCAGGTTTTGGAGATGGCAGACATGAAGCAGGCACATTGAAGATACTGGGAGGGATTTCACTTGTTCACACAACCCCACACTTGATCGTCATTTTTAATACATATAATTAGTAATAAACTTTGTAAACAAACAGTATCCACTTAGAAATGCAGTAATGTGCCGCGAAACAAACAACAATCTCCGATTCAAACCGAGCGACAGATTACGACAATATTCGCACTATGACAGATGGGCGATAACTGAACTCGGTGAACTGGTCTCCGCTACAGCAGTCAGCTACATGGCGGTGCACATCCTGTTTATAGTAGTCCTTGGTACTAGCTTACAAATAATATTTCAATGCTTTTAATAGGTTGTGGTTCATATTAACGTGTCTGAAGAATGGATTCTGAGTGAGCATTCCAAAGGTTTAAGTCACACAAAGTTCAGGGAAGAACACGTGTAGCTCTGCACAATTATTGTTTGTATATTTTAAATTTACATTAAGCCTAGAAGAAGAAACTAGGAACATCTTTCTGCGAACGAAATTTGTTTTTAATTGCCAATTCCTTTTGTTTAGGGAAAATTGTTAATGTACATTACGACAACAATGAGTTTAATAAGCAAAATCCTTTGTAATCGAGGTTACGCCGTCTTGCTTGTTAAGAATACAATGTTAAGATGAGTTAAGTCGTTAATTTTATATTCCGACTCAAAACTGAAAAAATGTTAGCTAGTTAGATAACAAATAGTTGAGAGTGCATGACGCACGTGAATGTATGATGTAGTTTACGGCGGTTAGTAAAGTTCAAGAAATATATAAGGAATTTTTTTTAAAATAATGTGTATCTAATCTTATACGTTATATTTAGACACACCAATATCTCTGAAAGTTTTTGATGTTTTCATAGCCACATGATAATCGCAAACTTTAAAAAATACCGTTTATTTTAAGAATCAAATTTCTCACTTATAAAACTGGTCATGTATCTCACGAGCTCATGAAAGTAGTTAGATGTAAAATGTGTTTCAAATTAAATTTCCTGTCCCTTTGTATCATATACTGTCTCTAACTATGTCTGGTACTATATACAAAATAAAACAATACAACATCTCATTGCAGAAAACAATAACAATATGATGTGGATGGATTCGTTACCTGATTTTCTCCGTTCAAATACTTCATTAGAACTGAATACAGGCAAGCTATTTTAAATAAATATGGACTGAAATTCTGATGCAAGTTTATAATCCGGGCTGAGGGAGAAAGATGTGTTAAAATGTTTACTCTGAATGAGTACGAAAAAAATTAGGATTTCCGTTCCTGTATTGGGACCGTGTGCGAATTCTTTGTCGTTCTTGAAAATAAAGTTAGTGGTTGTTTTGATGTTTTGGGCTGGGCGGAGTTGGACAAAACAGACTGAAGCTGCAATTTTACTTGGGCTTACTCGAGTCTGAAAGCCATTTTTTCTCCGTAAGCATTTCTGGATTTAATGCAGTAGTTTACTCTAGTAGTATATTGCTAATTACTCTAAGTACTTCCTGAACAATATTTTCTGTATTTCATCCAACCATTATTCGTATCCTATTTTATAATGAGTTATTTAGCTAGGGAACAATTTTCAGGTACAATTTTTACCACGGAAACACAAAAAAAATTGTCTTGCCTCCTGGTTTAGGTAAGATAGTGGTTTAGATTGGGTTTGGTATGTCTAATGAAAGTAAAAGGTCTGTCTAATGCAAAGTAGACGTATGTCTAAGGTAAAACAGGGCAATTAACCACGTAAACTTGAGCAACTTTGTTAGCATCCAAGGAAGACATACAGACGCAAACCGGTCAGTAGTGTGCAAGGTTTTGGGATAGTTAGAGCTACTCAAAAGTTCGGATCATATGCAACGACAGTGAAATATTCAATTTTTCAGTTAGTTTTAAAAATACAGATTTATGGGAGATTTCCTTAATACAAAATTTCTGACAGCTCGCTTCATAGATATATTGATTTCATTGTTCTATTCTTACGAGGTTGTTATGCTAAATTATTTCGCACAAACTAAGGAGGTAGGGGAAAATGATAGTGAGTGGGAAATGATAACTAGTAACGAAGCAGAGGCTTTTTTAAGTTCATCTGTTATTTGTTCTTTATATTCAATCTTAACTCGCACTCCTCCCATAATTTGGTAAGACTTATCGAACTGACACGGCAGGGAAGCAGGAACTGATCAGATAAATATACAAAAGTGACAACAAAACATCACGAACTCAGTGGGAGAAAAACTCCTGTCACTAATAACCAAGGGCAATTTGCGCTTTTCTCTACCGAAAATAGCGACAAGTGAAAATTCAAATCAAATGAGTTTTTCTCAAGCACAAGCTTGTTAATTCTTCTTCGGTGCAGTGACACAGCAGACGACGTCTTGATGCTGGCGGCCGTCTTGGGCTTCACTTTTGCGTACGTGTGTTGTTGTTGTTTCATTTGCGTGTGTTTGTGTGCGGAGAGGCAGCGGCCTGTGTTAGTTTACTGAGTTCTCAGAGAGCCCAAATGGCAGGCATGTTGCAAGAATTGGGTGAACATTCTCTTAGGACGTCAGTGTTGTATAATGCTTCCCTTCGTACACATAAAATAAAATTCCAAAAGTGCACCAACACATGCAATTATACGTGCAATACTCAAAAATTTAAAAGTGGTTTTCATCAATTAAAGCAGGCTGTTCTCAGTTTAGTTGAGCCAATTATTTTTTGGTATCCTGTGCTGAAATGTTATGTTTTGATTTGCTCTAACTACAAAGAGTATCTATTTTCAACTGCGCCAAATTTCATTTTCGCATCACTGCAACCTAAATGTTTACATACAATTAATAACTGTCCAGATAAATCGGAAAATAATTATCGTAACTAGGCATGGAGGTCATTTGATTAAAGTCATTATTTAGTGCAGCGATTTATTCGTAATTCTGTTTGTCCTAACTGCGTAATCGTACTGTGAATATTCTCCACATCTCAATGTTAATTCAACTCAATGTTAACTGAACTTTATGTTAACTCAACTTAATGTTCAATCAAATCAATGTTCACTCAGCTTTAATGTTCACTCAACTGAATGTTCACTCAGCTTCAATGTTCACTCAACTCAATGTTCACTCAATGTTCATTCAGCCTAAATTTTGCACCCAGTCATTGTCACTTAAGCTCAGTGTTCACATGACATCATTGTTCACACGAGCTCAGAGTTCAGTTTCTATTCACTCTTGGAATTAACACACCACAACTGAAAGCAGTTCTGATATGCTTTAATAACCACCTCAATCGGTGAAACTCTGCTCAAAAATTTTATATGGGATGTACGGTACATTCTAATTCTTTCCATAACTGTAATGATGGTGTTGGTCGGTAACGGACAATGAGACCGCATCTGTTACTGTTTAGTGATGAAGTGTCTGTTCTACGGGCAAGTGAACTACAGAATGGAAGCAAATGAAGCGTTACCTCGTATTAGGGCTCAAGCTGCTGAAAGAAATAAAGTCAACTTCACGCCACTGTGTTGGGTCAATGAATTTGCGTTCATTAACGCGGAATTTCGAAGTGGCGTGCAATTACTCAGGCAGCATTTTTCGAGGTTGCGATAATTGGGACAACACTGAAATAATTCCTGCAATGTTCATCCGCCGGTTTGTCAATTTTTTCACCCCGTGGTATTAACTAGCTAAATAGCCATGAAGTGATTTTATTTTAGGGATTTGAAAGTTATATTTTGTTTAGAATTCGTCGTCCATTACTGCATCCATCGCTCAAGTAAATAGTTCATATTTTTATCATCCTCACGTCGTTTAAATTGAAGTCTCTGATTCTAGCGTCAGCCTAGATTCCAGTGACAACCCAGTATACATAGCAGTACCCAGTATATAATCTGTAGATGTGTTCTCTTCAGCAGTCATTCCTTGGGAAATAGGATTTCAGATTGATAAATTGACTACCACGTATGTGAACAAAGAAGCTTGTTAAATATACAAACCAGATAAGATATTGCCTTGTAATTTTACGCTTGTGCAGGCCAGTATAATAGTTTTCGATGAAGCCATAAATGATGATATCATATTGGGTTGTAATCCTGCTCAGAGAACTCATCTGATTCTAGTTCATATTTGCCTCTCAAAATCTGTATGATGAATATGTAATAGGTCAAAACTAAGTATTCAGTTCACTCAGCGTTTGAAGTTTCAACAATAGTTCAATTATCTTATCATGACATTCGAGCAAGTCGTGTGTTTGAACAATTATTATTGAACAACAATCCTGCCAAATTCCCAGGACTTTGTGCTGCAGCAAGCAAGCGGGGGATGGACTTGCTGAGTGAAGCCGTTCTCTCAGATGAAATTGATTTAGATTGACTTCGATTTATATCTGATTTATATCGAGAATAGGTTGGATACCATTCGATTCAAGGTTAAAAAGTCTGTAGAAGATCGAATTTGAACCGATAGGTTGTTATAAAGTGAGTTAGAGTAAATGTCCCTAAACGAGTTTGAACAACAATGCTTTACAGGCCTAGAGTCAGTTGATTAGGTCTTTGTATGAGCCGTTCCAAAGCTTCTTTTCAATTTATGACCACATTTACTTATTGGCTCCCTATATATTCCTTATATTTGTGCGTATGTACATCAACATTTGAGGAATGTTTAACGAAGATGCCTTAGCATCCCAAAGTTCAGGTTGTAGTCGCACATCATGGGTTTACAGAGTTGAGGGCATGAATCTGTCTTGTTTGAATGCTGATTTTATCCCGAGAATTCTACTGTTAAGAGGTAAATTTGGTATCAAAAAATAATTAAATTGCAGAAGACCGACTCCATTACCGAGAGCAATGTTCAATGATTGGTCAAACTCAAAATAACCTAGGTTGTTCCTACATCTAAATTGGTCAGACTCAAAATAACATAGGTTGTTCCTACATCTAAATTGGTCAGACTCAAAATAACATAGGTTGTTCCTACATCTAAGGAACAGACGTGATTGAGTATTTCTACAAAATTGCCCTACATCAGTCCCGGTGCACTCTGAAGCCAGACACAAAGGCAAAAATACATTACTATTTTTTATAAATTTTGGTCAAAAATATTTTAAACGGGATGAAGCGAACTGAAATGACATTGATATGCTTAAATTTCTATCCTCATCAAAAATTTACTGATATGTTTGTGTTTCAGGTGACTGTTAAACGTATTGCTTTATTTTTTTACCATAACTGTTTGCAATGTTTAAATTGAGTCTATCTTTTCACAACGAGTCAAATACCTCATACTGGGCTGATAATTTGCCTGTTATTTTTACTAAGGAACAAGTTGCACTGAAGTACAATATCTCATAGAGAACACAATTTCAGCTACAATACACATCGAATGAAATACGCTATCCTTTCCAAACCAACCAAATCGTTATTCATGGAGCTTTAAAGCCGTTTTCACAATATAGTGCCTCGGGGTTTTCACCCAACCAAACGAGTGAATATAGTACGTTAATGCTGTTTGATGCAAAGTTAAAAGTATAAGAGAACCAATTGCTTTAAATTTTTGACAATCTCTGGTCAAAATCTTCGCTGAAAGAATAAGATAGTAAACTACTCATGACTTTATTTTGTATCACCAAATTAACAAACTGATTCACCTTGATTCACCTTGATTAGTTAATCAAGTTCAACTAACTTGAAAACGCTGAGTCTGAGGTCAGGATCGCAGAAGAATCTATTTACAAGGAAGAAAACATTCAAAGTGAACGTTCATAAAAATATGCAGAATTAGCGACTGAACGAATGAATAACAGAAGCTCTTAAACTTCACGTGTTCAAAGTTCAAAGTTGAATGAAATTTCTGTTCGAGTCCTGAAGTGTAACTATTGAAAAGACAAACCCTTCTTCCTGGACAAGCTTATCAAATTATAGTTTTTACCTCCCTGTTCGATCCTGCTTTGATGGTAGCCATTTTTGCAAGTTCTTCTTTGACCAAGAGAATTGCTTTCATATCCGTTTTGTTGAAAAAATTAAGAGGGAGACGCGGGCACTTTTGCGTATCATTGTTTTGACAAGAACTGAAGGCAAGCGATGGGACGGTATGGGTTATTTCGTCAGCTCTGACGACAGCTGCGTTTGCAGAGCAGGTGTTTATTGCAGTGCTAGGCAGCTGCGAGCACCAAAAATGACACTTTTTCGGAACTAATGCTCAGTTTTACAGTATATTATTTTTTACACAGGAACACAACTCCCTAGGCTCACCATTTCAGTAGCCTCTAAAGTAAAGTTAATGCGTCAAAAAGAGGGCGAAATTGTGCAAATTCTGGCTTAAAATTCTCATTGAGCAAAGTAATTATTCTGATCCGGAAACGCACCCTTCAAGTTAAAACTTTGACTGATCCCAACTTTTTTTGGGAGAAGTGATAACTGGAAAGTAAACAAGATACTTTACAGGCGCTCGGAATGAAATGAAGCAAATTCCCAGAAAATTCGTTCTGTTAACACTTGAAGCTTTTGCATTTGATTTGAAGATCTAACTTTTGCGTGTTGTCCCATCACATGACATTCTATTAGGAGCTCTAGAACTTCGATTGACCGGATGTGTTCGGTAGCGCTGTGCTGTCCAGGTACAGCCTCAGCAAGCCGATATCCAGAGCTGGAGCGGCCTCTGATATGAGCAGTTGCTCGCCTCTGTTCATTGTTAAGATCTCGTAGCTGAGCACGGCTTTAACTTCAGTAAAGTGATAACACTGAGAGCTTCTGTTCCCGTTCCCAGGCCACCGTCACATCATCCGAATTGCAATTGTGTTGTGTCCTGGGGATGCGTTTCCCTTGCATTATTCGAGCCTGTCTTCGTTGCATGAGTGTGTATATGAATGCCCGCATCACAGGTTTACGCTGAAAAATTTGTTATCAATTCTGTGATTACCAGGTGGTTTCACTATGTATAGGTTTAAATATGGCAGCACACATGCGTTTTAGCAGTGATAGGCTTGTTAACATATCGATAAAAAATGTTAGCTCCTCAGTGAGCGTTGCTTAACATTCTGTAAGACGTTGGGCTCCCTACGAAGGAAAAATGTCATTTAAAAATATAACTCAAATCTTTTATTTATTCATCTACGCCAAATAGAAATTTTTGCATTTACTTTTGTAGAACTTACTGTTATTTGCTGACAATAACATCATGGTCACGCAAATCGTCAGAGAAGCTGAGCTGAATGTGAACTCAAAAAGTATCTCATAAAGTTTCGTAACTAACGGGTTCATTTAGACTGAAAAATTGCATTTTTATTTCAATCATAGTTCATGAAAAACTTTCTATGAATAATGCGCGATGAGACGGAGTTTCATGGGCAGTCACTTTAGTTCACTGATCTCATCGAGCATTTTTAGAATACGCTTTCAGCAATTTTCAGGAGTAGCTTTGTTTGGACGTACATCAAAAACTTTCTTCCATGCCTGAATAAATATTTGCACAATTGTTTATCTCTCAGTTGTCAATAAAGAGATGGATTCCTGGAAATCTGTATTAATAGATATTCATCACATTGGTCGGCTCCAATAAACAGTTTGTTTTCCTCCACATCTGCAGTATTGTTCCCTCCTGCCTGAAATGATGCCCTACTATTACCGCAGTATTGTTCTCCTCGTACTTAAGTGATGTCCTCTTTTGCTACAGTAGTGCCCTATTTGTTCTACAGTGTAATCCACTCATTCTACAGCACCGCCTCACTGTAGTACCATTCTGTATTGCTGTAACGCTTGGCTGCGAGATTTTTCTCACTTATTGAACGCTCGTAGTAAAGCCCCTCTTACTTCTCAGCACTACCGCGCAAATTCTGCTGTATTGCCCCACTCTGTCTGCATTATTGTCATTCGTGATTTGTTGTATTTTCTCACTCGGTCTTTAGCATTTCTTCGCGCTTATGCAGCAGAACCTCATTCTGTCTGAGAGTAGCATTGCTCCACGAGGTTTACAGTTTCGTCCCATCCACTCAACAAATTTGCTTAAGCAAGGCCCTCACGTAAAATATCCTTGCAGGAGACAAAACTAGCACAACGGTGCCTTTGATACTCAAATGCTGGCGTAAAAACTGTAAGGTAAAAGCTATTTTCAAAAGTGGAGAGCATTCCTGCTCGTGAACGATTCTCTTGCATGAGGCCAGTGCACGCCTTGAGAAACAGTGAATGTTATTGTATCAGCTCGAATCTCTCGACTGTTAATTCAGAGATGAAATTATCATTGGCTTCTTTGAATTTACACTTTGCAGTGGAAATGTGTCTAATGGGTGCGACGCATTGGTGAAATTTAAGTGCGACGTAGAGGCTCAGTGCTTCACTGACAGGGTGAAATTTATTCCTGCTACAAGGACTACTATAACCAGGACGTGCACCGCCATGTATGTAGCTGACTACGGTAGCGGAGGCCAGTTTACTGACCTCAGTTAACCTCCATCTATCATAGTACGAACATTGTCGTAGTCTGTCGCTCGGTTTGAATCGGACATTGTTGTTTGTTTCGAGGCACATTGCTGCATTTCTAAGTGGATACTGTTTGTTTACAAAGTTTGTTACTAATTATATGTATTAAAAATGCCGAACAAGTGCGGGGTTGTGTGAACAAGTGAAATCCCTCCCAGTATCTTCAATGTGCCTGCTTAATGTCTGCCATCTCCAAAACCTGCATCTCGCCCGGCGAAAGTGAAAGACCAACAACTGAGGTATTTTCTTCAGAAGGATAAGATTACTTCATTTGATGATTTCAAACGTGAACGTAACCTGCAGAAGCAGTACAAGAGCTTTTATTATTTCAAGATCGAAAGAAAGGCTTGTGTGTTTTTTCATGACCGACAACTTCAGTGAGTGCAGTCTGTCTGTGATTTTCGAAAACAAACCCACTTTGTGTCCCTCACTAACGCTCAGTGCGTTCAAGAACGGCATTAGTGTACCACTGTTTAAGATACTTCATCCCAACAATGGTTTGAGATCGTATACGCAGTCCGACGAATCTGTGCGCTTGGCAATGAACTATGTATGACATCCCGTTTGACAAAACGATCCAAAATGTTGTCACCCTTTAAGCTCACGCATCAGCCTATGTCGACACCGAGAAGGAGAAGAAGTTGGTATTTTTGACGTCTGTTGGGAGTTTTATCGCAGAAGCAGTTTTCCATGAATGATTATTGTTTTGCTGTTCAATCATACCCAAAGTGTAATTATGAACAGCTCAGAGACTTTTTGGTGCTGCCATGCAAACGCAAGCTGCAGTACATCACTACATCTACTGACAAGTACCAGGTGCTGAGGGAAACATTTGGCAAAGTCCAGACACTGCAACAGAAGAATGTGTTTCTCTTCGTAGATGAAGTACAGATTCACCCAACTGTTTCAATTTCTGATGGGTTGCTGAGTGGCATGGCCGAGAAGATGAGTATTCTGAGTATTCTGACGACTACACTTACTCAATTTGCTGTCAACCCCTCAAATTTGCTGTCAACCCCTCAGAGAAAGACTAGCAGAAGAATGCAGTCCTTCAGACCTCTGTCAAAAAGGCCCGGTTGGCTGACTAATCGCTGCAGTTTGGTAGGTTTTTGCTTCTAGTCTGTTTGTTTATATGCGTGAATGTTTGTATGTTTGGTTGTTTGCATTGGAAAAGGTTTAACTATAATCAATTTGTAAAGTCTAAAACTGCAGCAACTCGGCTTTCTATAAAGTGGCCACTAAGCTCATACAATAATACGCGTAAGTCCGGTTAAAATTGGTATTTCAAAGCATTACAGTGTTTTAAACCATTTAAAATTCACTGTAAAACCTTATTATCCCTTCTATTGCTTGAAAGAAGTAATTTTTGATCAATTTGTCCGATAGAAAATGTTATGTTTCCAAGAATGCTATGGCCTCCGCTACCGTAGGCAGCTACATGGCGATGCACGTCCTGGTTATAGTAGTCCTTGTCCTGCTGTAATTTCAATTTTGGGTGGCTATATTTGCTATACCTGCCTAGTTATATCCCGTATTATTTATTCCAAATACATTCTACTCCGGGTTATAGAAAATATGCTCATTCTTGGAGTTGTTGTAAAATATACCTTCCTTGAACAAGGTAAATTGTCAGTTATTTTTATACCATGAAAACTGACATAGTGGAGGTGGGTCTTCCTTATCTTCAACTTTCCAACAGGTACATTTTAGGAAAAAAGAACAAGGCGACTTTTAGTAGAACAAATTGCGACGCAGTCAGAATAATTTACGAGTGCTAAGGAAAGAAATTTGTAGCTCTACGTGCTGGCCTCCCAAAGCTTCCATAATAGCTCTAGTTGCCATAAAGAGTAGCAACTAGAATCACACCGTCTCGCACAGAATCATTTAGTTACTAGGTCTCCATATCGTTGAACTTATTTATAAAAAAAAATTTGCTCATGTCAGGTTATTCCATAATAAATGTTTGAAATTTTAAATGATGAAATTATGTGATTTAATCATACATTCTCATAAACTTTAATT